>JAGDFM010000233.1:0-52275 GCA_019155715.1 Phytophthora pseudosyringae | reverse complement strand
CACCACCCCTCTCCCCCCCCCCCCCCCCCACTTTATGCCTATCAAGAGCTGCGTGCTGCCTCACCCGAGCATGATCACGTGCGACAGGATCACGAGCGACAGCGCCCCGATGGTGATGGCGTTGGGCGCCAGTCGGGGCGACAGCACGTGGTCCACGAGCCACTGGGCCAGCGGGGAGATCACGTGGTTGTACAGGAGCGACGCGTCGCTACCGCTGTAGCGGTAAGCCAAGATGTGCTTCACGCCCTCCTCCGTCACGTAGCGGTAGGCCTGCGGCGTGGCGTCCGGCTCCGGGGCGGGCGTTGCAATAGCAGCGGCGGCGGCGGCGGACCTCGTGAGCACCATCGTTGGCGCTTGGGCGTATCTTGCGTTGTGTATGCAGCAGAGACATGGCTACATTGTCGCTACTGGGCGCCAGCGCATTCGATAAAGTGCGACTTGAGACGGCTTTTGGTGACGGGAAATGTGATGGCTGCGGTCGTGGTAATACCACCGAACGGCTAAAGATACAGCAAGTTGGTGTACATGTAGTGTAGCGCGGGATCTTGAAGCGGCGTGGGACGAGCGCAATGTGCGGCGCGAGCGACGCGGTGTGTCTGCATGGCGACTGCGTCGTGGAGGCGGCGGAAGGAGCGGCATACGAGCACTGCCGGTGCTACGCCATGTACTCCGGAGCGCAGTGCAGCTTCCGAGGGGAAATGCTCGTCTGGGAGCTGCCTGTGGCGTGTGCGTTGATGCTCATCCTCCTGGGCATCGGCGTCCTCGTGAGTGGCAAGGCGCTCGTGTGGCTGCGCTTCTCACAGGCCAAACAGGACGCGTTCGCATTCCCTAGAAAGTGGGAGGCTTTGCCGGGACTATCGCTTGGGGCTCGGCTACTACGTGGCAAGTGGACCGGACCAACGCGCAAGGGACTGCCGACCAAACCGACCAGAGACCATATTGTGGAGAACGCTCTCGTCTTCTTCGTGGCGATTATGGAGCTGCTACCGTGGGTGCAAATGGCAGCGCTGGGTTTCTTGCCCGTGGTGCCGTGGCCGAAAGCAAGTCGAGGTGTTGCTGAAATATTGCGGTTATCGCTGCTGTATCCGATGTGGAGTCACTTTGAGCCGACTCGGTTCCCGAGACTGATGCTGTACCTGTCGTTGGGGATCGTGCCTGGAATCTTGTTAATCGCGTCTGTTATCGGTGCAAAGAGATTTCCGCTGTTCAAACCGCAACCAAAGAAGTCACCCGCTGAAGACCTGTGCACGATTGTACTGCGTTTGTACAGCGAATGGCTCGCATTGCCGACGATGATTGGGCTGCTGCTGCCCCTGGAGTGTGGAGTTATCGGATACAGCAAAACGGAAGGCTCTGGAACGACATTACCTACTCTGAGTGGCTCCTGTTTCACGCTTTTGCAGGGCGGGATGGTCGCTGCAGGGACCTTCATGCTCATTTTGTTCTGCACCGCCAGTTCTGTCATCGTGATTCAGTTGAATTGCGAGTCATCTCGTCCCGAACCAACGCTATGGACACACGTGGCCTATACGCGAGTTGCGCACGTTCTAAAAGCACCACTTGCGATGGTATCGATGCATAGCGATTTAGACCTGCTGCGGCCGCTCGGTTTTTAACGTGTGATCTGTACGCATTTCCCCTGTAGAGTGTCGTGGGCTCGGCTAATGCCAATGCACTACTGCTTTGCGCGAGCTGCATGTTGATATCGTAAGTGCTGTGGGTGATCTGGACACGAGGTAAGCGCGATTGTGGAGTATTCTAATCGAATTTTTACGGACATACAGACTGATTCTCGGTATCATGAACGCGAACTTGAAGCCTTGTGTATTTTCGCTGGTGAGAACGAATATGTGAGCCGCTTTTCTGTCGGTTGCACCCGATTCTGATGCCCTACACATTTTGCTCGCGTCAACGCTCTTGATGATGGCCAGGTCAATGGACTTCGGCTGGCTGGTGCCGTTATGGGGTTTTGGACCAGCTTACTCGCACTAGTGACCTCCCTCATGGACGACCCTGGCGTAACAATCGTGTATGAGGTACGGCCAATGGATTGGAACGCAACCTCGCCCTATTATAGCGTTGTTCTCACCCCTGTGCGACTCACGCAGGCTTGGTCCTTGGGAGCAATCGCTCTTTCGGCAGCCTCCCTCCCCGGTTTATTCCTCTACCATACCGAGGATTTCTGGCGCCAACGCGGCTCGAGTGCGAAGGCGGCCGGGTCGTCGTCGCTTGCAGCAGTTACGAAGGATGGCAAAGGTGCCTCCGTTGTCGCTGCACCAGCAAAAGCACAAAGCGGGAAAGTGGCAGCCGTCGGATTCCGAGCGGGTCTTCCAAAAGTCAAACCCGGTCGGCGATCCAGCGCGGCGGAGAAGCTGCGGAGCCGGTCAAAGCGCGGCACGCTGACGGCTGCAGCGGAGACCAGCTGAATACCCAGACAGAAGGAAGGCCCGGGCAAAACGCAGCTGCAGGAGGCGAGACGGCACTTTGGTGTTCTTCTTGTGTACAAGCACTGCAAGACCTGTACAGACAGGGACGCCGGTCTGATTACGAGCCTCGGAACATGTCGCGCCGTGGCAGTCCGACGTCGCGCCCGACGCAGCAAGTCACTGCCGCCTTCTTGCGGTCTCCGTCATGGCGGCGGCGGCGTTCCGCTGCCCAGGCAAGTTTGCAAGCTCGCTGAGCTCTGCGCGTCAAGCGACACATGGGCGTGACAGCGGATCCCCATTTCAAGCTAAGATTTAGATGCAGCACGGTCGTGTCTTCGGGTCCTGGGGGACGTAGGAAACGAGCGGCGCAAACGGCGGCGCTGTTCCAGACGATACGGTCACAGCCTGGAAATCCTGGGCACTACTCGCTGGCCAAGGCACGTTGTTGGCGAAGCTGTTGCTGGCAAATTGCACGGCCACTGGCAACGGGAGCTGCAGGCAATGGGGAACCGCAACAGGACGCTTGTATGCACTTCAATCCACTTGGCGACTTGCCATTGGGCGGGCCTGGAAGGGGCATTGACGCGCCCGGTGCCCAAGGACAAGTCGTGTCATACCAAGTAGGCGAGCGCCGCCCCGGTATCGATGCTGCAGCGTTGAGGCTCCGGGGCTAAAGCCCGCTTCGCTGATTGTGGGGCGAGGACTTTGGGATGGCCACCTGGGCATCATCAAATCCACCGCGCTCGCAGGCAATGTACAGCGGAGTCAACAGCTTCACCTAACTTTTACGTACACGTTTGTTTGCCCTCTGCTCGCGCCAGACATCTACTTGCGCGGCGCATATAGTTGTGTGGGGGCGCAAGTTGCACAACTATATATTCGGCTCGCTACAGCGCTGACCACACGATCGACATACACTAATAGCAACACCGCCAGCACTTGCTCGTCCAAAAGCGCTTCAGCTCTGGGCCACCTCCTTCTCTTTCTCGTGTCCGATTAACTGACCGTTTGAATCCTTCTATCGCCCTTGCGACTCTGATTACTTCGCGTCATCCGACCCATTGCAGACTGCTACTTCGCAGTAATTCACGTCGACCTCCCCGTTTTACCCTCAAATAGCGTTGCATCCGCCCCGGAATTGTGTCGCGCCGTTTTAGCGTGTCCTATGCGACACGCCCTCGAGGGAAGAGAACGGTGAAAAACTCGAGGCCGCCTCGAGCGTCTTGACCTCATTTCGAGATTGCGTCGCTGGCGAGGACCCCGTTCGCGAGCAGCTCCCCAAGTCCCGTGGCGATGGCCCCCGCGGTGGACATCAAGACGGAGGAGGAGATGTACGGCTCCACGATCAACGTGTCGTCCAAGGGCGTGACGCACCGCAACGGCTCGCGCTCCAACTCGCCCACGAGCAGCGGCGACGAGCAGTCGGACACGCTGAAGCTCGCGCCCAAGAACTCGTCGGCCTCGCCCTCGGCCGCCTTCCCGCAGAAGGCGCAGCACGACACGGTGCTGGAGCGCTACCAGAAGGCCACGTGCACCAAGATGTACGACGTGGAGGAGCTCATCGACTACTACTGGCACCGGCGACTGGCCGCCGTGCCCGCCGTGATCGTGAGCTACCTGCCGTTCGTGATCACGCCCAACCAGATCACGATCTTCGGGCTGTTCCTCGGCTGGGCCGCCGCCCTGTGCCTCTACGACTCGGAGTTCCACGCGCCGCTCGCCTGGGAGCCGTCGCACTCGCTGCTCGCGGCCGCGCTGCTCATGTTCGCGTGGATCGTGTCGGACTGCACGGACGGACAGGTCGCGCGCCTGTGCAAGCGCGGCACCCGCACGGGCCGCATCCTGGACGGCGTCGTGGATGGCTTCGTCATCGCCCCCAACTTCTGGATTATGGGCGACGTCATGCAGCACCGCTACGGAGGCAGCGCCGTGTACTTCCACCTCGGCTTCTGGGCGGGCATGTCGCTCTGGCTGCACGCCATCATCTACGATAAGATCAAGAACGTGTACATGGAGAACGCCCTCCCGCAGTCCGAGTGCGACGGCGAGACGGTCGCCAGCGTGCGCGCCGAGTACCGTGCGGCGCGCAAGCAGTCGGCCTTCGCTCTGGACACCGTCCTGCTGGGCATCTACTCGGTCTACCTGACGGTGCAGGCCAGCTTCACGTCGGACGCCGCGTCCCAGGCGGAGCTGGACCGCCAGGCTCTGCTCGCGTCGTGCACCAGTGAGTACCACGACGCGTACCGCCAGAAGTTCAGCGGACTCGTGCGCGTGGCGTCGTTCCTGGGCATCAGCGCCCACATCACCGCCGTCTACGTGACGTACTTCCTGGCCATCTTCCACTGGGACGTCATCTTCTACATGCAGTTCTACCCGCTCGTGCTGCTGAACATCGTCCTGGTTGGCGTGCTCATCCAGTACCAGCGTGCCGGTATGGCCACGTTCAAACCCAGCAAGGAAGGTGCACTCTAGCTTAGAGTGCAGCTTTCTGGACGCCCGAGCGTTCTTGGTCAGCGTTTTTTTTCCCGATCCAATTCGGTATCAGGTTCTGCCGGGCGCCCGAGTAGCAATGTAGATAATCGATCCTAGCAAACTGCAAGCCCCCACGAATGTATGCTTACATTATCCTTTTGAGACCGAGTTCGATCCTCGCTCGTGTTTTCATTTACCTGGAAGTACATTATTTAGCGCCTACGTGTACGACTTGGTGCGTGCAAGCTCACCGCTTCCCCATGCTAAACAGTACGGGGAAGTTCATTCGGCTCGGGATGGCGATGGAGAAAAACAGCAGGAACACGAGGCCTAGAGCTTGCACGAAGTACAGCAGACTCTGGTCGAACGGGAACGCTTGCTCGAAGTAGCCCAGCAGTGCGAATAGGGCTGGAGCACCACCGCTCGCGATAAAGTGCCCCATGTAGCGCACGCGCTGTGCTGCTCGATGCACAGCTAGCCGTCGGTCAACCGCGATGGAGTTGTCCAGCAGCGCCATGATTCCATGTGAAGCCACGCCGGCAACAAGCTGCTTCACCACGAGCACACCTACCACCATAAACCACGAGAAAGGTAACTCGTCCACCTTGAAGAGGTCGATCAACGGGAAGCAGCCCAGAATGGGGATCTGGAGGAGCAAACCGATGCGCAGCGTGGCCAGTGGGGTCATGACGTTCCGCACCGAAGAGCAGAGGACGCTCGACGCAATTTGGCCCAAAAGGACGGCCAGAGACAGAGATGCCAGCGTGCCGGCAACGGTGAGCGTGATAGACGACACCGTTGAACGCGACGATGGCGGCTCGGCGTGCACGCTGCCGCCCAACGTGATCGGGTTCTGCTTGAAGAACCAAAGCGGTAGCATCTCATCAAAACTTAGCTGCACCAGCGACCAGAAGAAATATACCAGCAGCACCAGGCATGCCAGAGGCTCACGCGTGATCGCCAGTTCGGGTATGTCGACTGCTTTTGGAGAAGGCCGAGTCGCTGTCACGGGCTTTTTCTCCAGCGGCTGGTACATTCCGGAGCTTGCAGCATTGCTTCGAGCGACGGCTTCGGTCTTAGGCGACTGGGTAGATTGCGAGTGCACAACCACTGAGATTACCGGCTCCTGATCTTCCAGGTCTTCAACACCCTGGAGTCCATACTCAGAGCAGTCGAAGAATGCCTCTTCATCGCTTCCTTCATCGCTGCGGACGCTGCTAGCACGCGAACGGCTAACACTCGTGCGTCGTGATCGCGGAGTGGCAACAATTTCAATCGTCCGCTCCAATGATGCAGTCGTACGTTTGAGCAGGTCATCTAGCGACCGTTCTTGGGCACTTTTGCCAATCTCGACGCCGTTGCGTCCACCATAGCGTTGAGGCAGACTGTCAACGCCAATAAGCGCAATTAAATCCTGAGCGGCCGTCTCCTTCGACAAAAACGACACCTTGTCCGCAGTACGCTTTGCCAGGTACGGACGAATGCTGGTCATAACTTGTGAGAACCACACCGGCGCGTTAAGAACCGCGAGCGCTTGCAGACGGTCAGGTAGCTCGCGTTGTAGAGTCTTCACGACAGCACAGACACCGTCCACTGCACGGGCGTCGGCATCGCCAAGTGAGAGCCCGTCCAGGTCGACAACGTACACAATCTTCTGTGTCGGTGTACGCAGCAACGTTTCCTGCGCAAAGGCCAGGAAGAATCGGTAATGGCCACGCAAATCCGCAGTCGTGAAGCCCGCAGCGTAGAGTTTGTCCATCTTGACACGACCAACGAAGTCCCACACGATCAAGTGCCCGTCCGAAGTGTAGCCGTGGAAGTAGTGGGGCAGAATTCCTCGGACGAGTCGGAAATGCGGCTGCGGGGTGGCTAGCAACTTAATCGCCGCCAATTTCGCTGGCGATGCCATTGCCTTCTTGAGCCCCAAGCCCATAGCAGTCCGTCCAAATGTCTCCCCGAACGCAGACTTGAAGTGAGCAACTGTTGTTGCCATGGGGCTACCGCTCTCGCTGCTGCTAGTACTGCTCGTGTTGAGGCTGGTCGACGAACGCGGGGAAGACTGCGCATCGATCTGGATCTGCGGCATGAAGTTCAAAAAGTCGTCCTCCTCTTCCTCTGCAAGCTGCGTGTACGCCGTCCGGCTACGAAGACGAAGCGCCACGAGCATCACCATGACTGCAATCGACGCGAGGATTGACACAAAGCAGAATGGGAAGAGGTACAGCGCCGAGTCTCGCGTAGCGGGGTCCTCGTTCGAGCTGTTCGGCAGCTTGGCCCCCAGCGAGACGAACGCGAAGGTGCAAATGGCCCCAATGCCCACGCCCAGAGTTTTGGTCACCAGTGCCAGCTTCGTCTGCCTGTTGCCGCAGATATTGTCGATCTCGATCAGAGCCACAGGCAGCACGCCGCTGCTGAGCCCCGTCGCGAATCGCACGAGTGCCATGGCCAGCAGACTCTTGCACAGCAGGAGGCTGAAGAACCCGGCTCCCGTGACCGCCAGCCCCCACAGAATCACGCCTTTGCTGCTCTTGAGCGAGCGCGCCAGGTTGATCCAGAAGCCGCAGCTCAGCGCGTGCCCCAGGAAGCCCGAGCCGGAGAGGATGGCCGTGTAGAAGCCCAGACGATGGAACGACGTCTCCGGGTAGAAGTGCAGCGTCAGCATGGGCCCCAGCACCAGCACCACGGTGTGTGAGATGTACTCGATCATGGCGCACGCCATGAGGAAGAGCATGCGCGCGTTGACGCCGCCGCAGCAGCCGAAACACGCCATGGCTTCTCTGTGTCTTGTCTTTGTCGCGCGGGTTCTCGGTCGGTTCGGGCGCTACGACGCTGGTGAAGACACCCCCAGGTAGCACAGACGATGGCTCTTCACGCTGTGGTAGTGAAGTCGCGCGCGGCCTGGTTGGGGGGCACGCAGACAGCGAAGAAGCAGGGACGCGCTTGCTGCCCCGAGTGCGTCCAGTTGGGAGAGGACGTCAGTGCACTGAGCTGGCACATTCGGTAACCGGTATTCCTTGGAGGTCTGTGATTGGCGGGAACGGATTACAGTTGGACTGACGTTCGGTTCATTTGGTGTGGTACACACCATGCTAGCAAGTTGAAGCCTCCGTTGACTCATCGATACGGCAGGATTGATGTGTATATGTCTTGCAGGTCAAGACAGGTCACGATCACTTGTGCTGGTGACTCGCGCGACTAGTTTTGAGAAGTTTTGACTTATACTTTGGTAGTGCGAACGGCCAAAATAACTTCTGTTAATAGCGGTCCTCGCTTCCATAAGAAATCGAGAATTCAGGACCTACTCACGTCGAGATCACAGCTTCACACCAGAGTAAACACGACTACGCACAACCATCATGGGAATGTGTTACCGATTCATCAGCGCGTGGGATGCCGGCCAGATTGAACTTAAAGGTGCATACTCTCGGGACCGAGTACTCGCGCTGAACGACTACACCAGCTCGACGCCCTGGTGGCGCATCGTCGCTGTCATTCTTCTCACTCCGCTACCCTGTCTGGTCTACATTTGCCTGCCCGAGACAGTCGACCTGTCCCCACCTTCGCTCGAAATGGGGAACAACAAGACCTTCTTCGGCCGATTCTTCCTCTCGTACACGATGTGGTGTCTGTTGCAAATGCACATGATCAGCGAGCGCATGCCACTGCTTTCGCTCTCCAAGAAGCAGCTCGTAGTATGCGCGGTGACGGTCGCGGCCCTGTCCACGGGTGTGGAGCTGCTGTACGCCTGGTGGATCGGCTTCCCCGTGCCTTACACCATCCACATGATGGCCGTACCGTACGTGTCGCTCATGTTCTTCGCGCTGGCCATTGTCTGGTATCCGCATGTGCGTCTCCACTGGGCTCTGCTGTGGAAGATTGCGGACGCCATTTTGATTTGCGTCTGCCACGGACTCGTCATCATCGGGTATCCTCTCTTCTACTATGCGTTCCAGACGATGGATGTCGGGATCGAAAGCGCTGTATTTTCGTTGGTCCTGCCCGTACTCAAGACTCTCTATCGGGTGTTATTCTACTACTTCTGTCGCTCGGCTAGCGGCGAACGGATCACGATCGTCGTAGTCTTCAACGCTGACCTGGTTAACGCGCTGTTCGTCAACTTCTGCATGCAGTACCAGCCATCCTTTGCAACGACGGCCGGTCTCATGGTTGCCAATGCGTTGCAAGTGGCGCTGATGATCCGCGACATTGATGTCATTCGCAAGCGAGTTGCAGATACGACGAGGGAGATTGTCCAGTTGCAGAAGGGCGATAAAGCTGTTTCTAACCTGTCTAATGATCGAGTTGCCACCATGAGCATGCTGCCTCGGGCCGTGGGTATTTTCCAACGATACACCTTCAAACCTACTCAACAGGCGAGTGACCGGAGCAAGACCAGCAAAACGGTGGCGCCTTTAGACAGTCCGGTCTCCCCGTGCGGCCCCACTACTAACATTATAGCAGGAACGCACTCCGAGCTCGAGCAGCTGGAGCGCAAGTACGCCAGTCTCGTCCGCAAGCTCATGTACGCATCCGAATTCTCCATCCTCACCGCCTACGCTGAAGTCATCACGCCCATCGTATACTGTGCGTGCAGTCTATTCGATCGCTCACCATTTGTATTGTTGTCCCGCTTTGCTGCTGTTGCTGACTTTGCTGCTTGCTTTAGCGCTGTATTTGTTCATCGTTTTCCACATGCCCAACCGCGACTACTACAGCCAGATCGCTAGCATGGACTCGACGCACTTGGCCAATACTGTTCTGAACGTGTTACTGTACAGCCTCGTGGAGCTCACCGCCTTCACCGTGCTCTCCCAGACGCTTAAGAGTCGACTCAACTTCTCCACGCTGCACCAGCTCGCATTCGTGCTTGACCGACAGATGATTCACGTTCAGACAGCGATCATCTTGTGGGTGTTCTACACGACGCAGATCTCCCTCGCGCACTACGGTACGACGCCATGGCCCACAATCGTTTTCTTCGTTGTTCTAACAGGTTTTTCCTTCCATAGGAACGGATTACACCTTCGAGTTCGCGTGGCTCTCGAGTAACTCAACTTCTGCTTGATCCATACTGAGAACCTTTATGGAGCCCATCCAACCACAGCAGACGAGAGCATTTTGTTAGTGACTGTTTTGTGTAGATCACGACTTGCAACGTGCAATACTGTACCTCGGTAGATAGAATCACACAGGCGACATGATAGAGTATTTGCGGTCTTATCTTCGACAAATAAAACAGCATACTTTTTACCGAACCATCTTCTTAGTCGTACACCTTCAGGATCGAGCGCACGGGCATGTGGCACATCGGACAGGCCTTTGACGTGTGCATGATGGTCTTGAGGCAGCCCGTGCAGCCGGCCTGGTGGCCGCAGGGCGTGCAAATAGCATTTCGTCGTGCCACGTCGCAAATTCCGCACAGGTCCGGTTGGGCCTCAAAAGACTGGCGTTCCTGGTTTCCTGGCGCTTCAGAAGGCTGCGATCGCTCTTCTTGTGGGTTTTGTGGGCCTTGTTCTTCTTCTCCGTCGTCTTCCTCCTGCCCCTGGCTCGAGGTTTGCTGAGGCTGCGAAGCTCTCGACTCGTCGTCTGTGAGCAGAAGGATCCCCGTCGAAAACTCGGGACCGGCAGTGTCAATATCGCTTCCGCTGACAATGCTGACACTTGAGTTCGTCTCCTCTCCGTCGATGTACGGTTGCTGTGCTGCCAACGGCACTTCAACGTACTTCACTGGCTGCGTGGGCGTAAAGTGCACTCGGCTTCGGTCGTGGTTTTCCAGAGCCCTTGATTGATCAACTCTTTGCCCACGCACAGCTCGTCTTTGGAAGTTTGGCGGTAGCTCCTCGACCGAGTCCTCGTATGAAGGAGGGGGCTGCGTTGGCAACCGTTCCGGCTCGGGGGATGGCTGGTTCGGGGCCTCTGGAGCAGGCTCTGGCTGCCTCTGCTCCAACGTGGCGCGAAGACGCTGGTACAGCGGGTCGTTGGCTTCTTCTCGCTGCTGTTCGTGCTCCCTCAAGATCGAGGAGCGCAAGTTCTCGACCAGCTCGTGCGGCCAATAGTACAACTCGCCGTTCTGCGTCTCGAACAGCGATGTCCGGTACAACGACGATCGGCTCTCGCGTGAGTAGAAGTTGGAGCTCTGTAGCACGCGGCGCCATTGAGCCAGGTTGTTCAGGCTGTCCGCGGCGAACACGTAGTGAAGCGTCTGCACGTCGTCCAGACTCATGGTCTTCCTGCATATCGGCGAGCGCGTGAACTTCTGTCGCCTCACGCGGTGGCACATGACGGGTTTGTCAAAGACAAAGGCATTGTCGCGCTTAAGCCACGAGTAGCTGTCCGTGGACGGGAAGTGTACCATTCGCGCCGCCTCGTCGACGAGCATCACTAATTTCGGGCGGAGATCTCCCGGGCGCCGGAAGATGCAGAGCTCGGTGGACGTGCGCTGCTTGTTGCATGCCATCACGACAGCCCAACGCCTTTGCCAACGGAACTTGCCGCGCAAGTACAGCCAGCCAGCGTGCACCTTCATATGGTCCAAGAGCACCGCCCCGACCGCCTTGCGGCCGTTTTGGCGAGCGACATCCAGTGGAGTGAAGCCCTTGCGATTGACAGCAAAGGCGTCTGCCCCAGCCTCCAACAGCGTCTCGGTGGCTAGTGGGTCTCGGTTGGTCATCGCCGCGTAGTGCAGCGCCGTGTTCTTGAGTTTGGTGTCGTCGACGTCGTTGACATCAGCGCCAGCCGCGACGAGTTTGGCCACGACCGGCTCGCCGCACCTGCAAGTCGCGGCCTCCATGAGCGGCGTGGTGCCCTTGCGATGGTGCTTGAAGTTCACCAGGTTGCGCGGCACGGCGTCCGATTCCTCGATTTGATCCTGGACTTTGACCTCGTCGCCAGCCCTGGAGAGTTTCCAGAGCACGAGGAAGTCGTTGCGGGGAATGGGCATCGTGTCGGGCGGCTGATGCGAGGAGTGGTGACTAGCAGGCAAATAGTAAAGTGAGGATCGAGTTGGCTAACGAATGCGTGGAGAACGTCGGACTCCGGCTCGGAGGACATGCACTGTGAGACGATGCCCGTGCAATGTTGGACGCGCGGGAAGCAGCCATTTCGAGCGGATACTTTTTGTGACAAGTTGCTTTAGATCCGTTTGCCGCAAACGCAAACTTTGCGAGCACCCAGAACTGCTGGCCGAGCTCATTTACATCAGAGCGCATCGCTCCGCGCGAAAATGCAGCGCTGCAATGCCACAGGTGGCGGGCGCGCTAGCATGCGCATGGGAAAGCGACGGTGGACTTGATTTCGCAAAGTGAGGGCATATACCACGCTGACAACTTGAAAGTTCTCACGGTTAAGTGGCTCATGCAACTCCTATCTCGAAAATTGCTCTGCATCAACAGAAACTGTTCAACTAAAGAGAGAGGATCAGCGTGTCTATTGATTTACTTCGAAGTATTGTGCGTTCGATTCAAAATTTCCGGGAGCGATTGGTTGAATTGATCCTGCCAGGCCAATCGCTCCACCCATCGTAAAGAATAGAACTCATGCGTGTTTAGAGGTTTTCATGCCTTTCAGTTCCAGCGAAGGTCACGGCGTCTTACTCGCGGCCCCGCCACTACTAGCTGCGCAGTCGTCTAGCACTACTCCGACCTATCAATCCTTCGCGGATGCACGGACGACTCTATCGCGAGCAACTGCCCGAGATCGCGGACCACGCCATCAGCATCGCTAACGAGTCCGACGACTATGACGGGCTATACATCTAGAGCGACAGCAACACCAGTGTCGCCAAGGCCCACACAAATGGCTACACGAGCGACTCCGGCTACTCTACAGCGGACCACGTAAGCTGCCTCATCAGTCGATCCAAGGAAGCCAACTCCTGCCGCGCCCTCAGGGCGTGAGGCTGCAGGAATTGCTAATCTTCCGTGATGCTGTAGGATTGCTAGCCTTCCAACAGCAACAGATGCTGTACGAGCAACGGTCTCGTTGTATTGCTGCAGCCAACGGCCAATTGTGTGTTCTGACTTACTAAGAGCGAGGCGACGCCTTGAGTATCCGAGCTCGATATACGCGTAGATGCATTTTGTAACGGGTGTTGCTATGCGCTTCCTCCATTGTCAGCGCGCACTATGGTCACTTCAAGGACAATCTGAGTATGATTAGCTATTATATGTATATTGACCAATCACCGTCAGCGGGCGATTCACTGCGCCGAACCGCGCCGTTTTTGCAAACTTGGAGAGAATTGACAAAATACTTATGACTATATGACTACTAAGATGTCTGTGTGGAAATTTGCCTCCATGACTCGATCGTTCTCCTCCTCGCTTTCTCATTCTGCTGGTTCGATACTTCGGGCCTCACGGGGGACCAAGTCCAGCGTTAGATCTGGGGGGGCAATCTTGACCGGATTAGGCTAGGCTGCTCACGCACTCAGATCAGTCCGCTTGCAGGGGACATTGGACGCAGGCCGAGAGGGAAGGCGCCATCTTGACGAATTCCCTAGCCTCTTCCACTGGGTCAACTTGCTCAGCTCTTCGGGTATGCAGTGGGGGGAGACGATCTTGCGCAGACTTGCCTAGGATGACCGCTGGCCGAAGAACTACCGCTTACACAAACATTAAAATGTGCTTGTGACGAAATCACGTTCATTTATATCAAGCTGTCACACAGAGAACTACTCCTATGGATAGTAGTAGTACTTCGCACTAGCAGCTTAGTTGCCGCCACGCAGACGCAGCACCAGGTGCAGCGTAGACTCCTTCTGGATGTTGTAGTCGCTCAGCGTGCGGCCGTCCTCCAGCTGCTTGCCGGCGAAGATCAGGCGCTGCTGGTCAGGCGGGATGCCTTCCTTGTCCTGAATCTTCTGCTTCACGTTGTCGATCGAGTCCGACGGCTCCACGTCGAGCGTGATCGTCTTGCCCGTCAGCGTCTTCACGAAAATCTGCATCTTCACGCTTGAGCGTCTTGTGTCGGTTCTTGAGTGCGCTTGCTGCCTAGGAAGAAAACTGGATAATGAGCTTCGCAGTCTCGGCGGAGTCAAGTCAACCCATCGAGAAGAAACTATGCGACGTGTGCGCGCGTCGTTTCCCACTTGGCCCAAAATAGATTTACCGTCCAGAAGCTTCGCTGCAGATTCCAGTCTGCCGTTGCGCATACAAAACGCCTGCTGCGGGTTTCGCTGAAAAATCTGATCCCAGCGACCATCACTCTGGGTGCGACAGCAAGACACGACCCGAAGCTGACGTAGCGCGGCGGGAACTGCTCCGGGCACGGCAGCATTTTTCATGCGTAGGCACCGCATGTCTCGCCCCAAGCAGAAGCGCGGCGCTTCCCTCGGTACCGCTCGACTCCATGTACAGGTTTCTGCGTGGCATGTCGCTCGCTACATTTCGGCGATCGTGCGGGCAGGTAGGATGCTTGCTTGCTAGTGCGTCCTTGCCCCCAATTCGGTCGATGCATGTACCATGTATGGTAGTATCGACGTGACAAGGCAGACACTGCCATGCTGCATAAGGTGGGGGGGGGGTCTTTACCGTAATTATATTTGTGCTCTCTGTTTGCAGGGCAGGTGACAAACTCATGCCATGGTCTCCGTCTGGTTTGGCGTCTCCTTTCCACATGGAAGAGCGGCAACGGTTCCTAGCGCAAAAGACTACGCACGCCTCAGCTAATACATGCAAACGGGGAGGCATTTCTGCACGTGTATTCAATTGGCCACACCCACAGCGCAGCAGCTTTACAAGTCGGGAAGATCGTCCATCTGAGGCTGACTTGGCGTCACCGTCTTCGTGGTAAAGTACACGAAGCCCTGGAGTGTGGCGACCAGCAAGTTGTACAGCACGATGAACTTGGTCCAGCCCGCGTACTCGTACGTCTGCGCACACAACACCGCAAAGAACAGGATAGTTGCCGCGCGACCGATGTAGTTGCCCAGGAACGGCAAGTACATTTCCACGCTCACGCCATTCACCACAGACTTGAGGTCGTACATAATAACCGCCGCGCCTGCAAAGCACACGAGCAGCAATACATTAAGCCCTCTGCGCTCCATCCATATCAGAAACACCTCACGCGTACCGAATGCCATGGTGTAGAGCCCCAAAGAGACTGCAGCACCGCAGCACAAACAACAATACTAATTAGAAGCCTAAAGTCCATAGTTCTAGCCCCACAGTCGAGGCCTTACCAGCTGCGTATGTGAAGTGGATGAGCATGCCGAAGCCTTGGATGATGGTGAACGCGGCGGCCAGCGTGTACATGCCGCTGAAGACGATGTCCACCGTAATCCCTTGCTCTCCGCTCTCCTCGTCCTGGCCTCCGCCCCAGCCATTGCCGGCGCCGCCTCCGTAACCCTGTGGCTGATACTGGGGCACTGCGTACGGGTGTACGTTCGGCGCTGCGTACGACAGCTTCGGCTGCTGCTGCTGTGGACGGACCCCCTGGCTCCGCGGCGCCTCCTCCTTCTCCTCTTCAGCGCCCGCGTCCATAGGCGGGTTGCGCGTCATGCGGTTGGCGCCTGCGCTGCCTGGTCGCGGCGCGGCCTCCTCCTGCGCGTATACGAGCGGCTGCTTGAGCTCTTCTTCGGGCAGGTCCATGTGCGTCTGGTTATAAGCGAGTTTGTATGCGGATCCTTCTTTTGATTTGACACGACGGTTCTCCAAGCTAGTAGGTGCGAATTAGCTAATATTGAGGTGATTAGCTAAATCTTTGGAACGACCACTTCAACATGACTTTTTGCTTTGAAAAGCTCCCAGTGGGAACCTCCCACGCTTTAGCTTTTCTTTGCGGTGGTTATTACTTGTTTGCCGACGAGTCGATGCCGTTCAGCTGCTCCAGCGCGAGCATCAGGGACTGCGTTCCCAGGCGGCCGTGGCCTTGGGCCTTGACCGCAACGTACAGCTGGTTCGCGAGGGCAAGACCAGGAAGCGACAGGTTCATGCTGCGCATACACGAACGAAGAGGAGAGTAAGTATGACACCCAAGACGAGAGATACTTATCAGTGGAGCAAGGCCATACCGTTCAGCTTCCTTCAGTGCGATGCCCATGTCCTTGACGAAGTGCTCCACGAAGAAGCCAGGGTCGAAGTTGCGCTTTGCAATTCGAGGGCCGAGATTGCTGATCGACCAGGAGCCGGCAGCACCTGCGCTCACAGCGCGGATAGCCTCCTCCACGTCCAGTCCACTCTTCTGCGCGTACAGAAGGCCCTCAACAACGCCAACCATGTTGGTGGCGATGAGGATCTGGTTCACCATCTTGGTGTGCTGGCCAGCGGCGGCGCCCCCCATGTGACGGATGTTCTTGCCCATGATTTCAAACAGCGGCATTGTCGACTCCACGGTGTTGGTATCACCGCCCACCATGATGGATAGCGTACCCTCACGAGCGCCGACATCGCCGCCCGAAACAGGGGCGTCCAGACTCGAGACGCCCTTCAGCTTAGCCGCCTCATAGATCTCCTTGGCCAGGGACGGCTCGCTGGTGGTCATATCGACGATGACGCCGCCCTGCTTGATAGAGGACAGTACACCCCACTCCGGGTCCAGGAACACCTTGCGCACGTCGCTCGGGTAGCCCACGATGCCGAACACGATGTCTACATGCAATGAGACCAACAAGCACAAAATTTAGCCTAAGGAATACTCAACACAATGCGTATGCCTTTGCCACAGTGAACACTCACCGGAAACCTTGGCCACCTCGGCGGGAGAGCTGACCACCGTCGCGCCCTGCTCCTTGAGGCCGTCGCACTTGGACAGCGTACGGTTGTACACCGTCACCTCGTAGCCGTGCTTCTGTGCTCCCCACAGCAGTCCGAGCATAAGCAAACAGTCCCCTCTCTCGCTTCTGTTATTGCACGCAAGTTCTGCGCAAACGTACCAGGATGTGGCCGACCATGCTGGCGCCCATGACGCCCGTTCCAACCCATCCAACTCTGCGCAAAAGCACCGCGTTACGCTCAACAAGAAGCGCCAAAGCTACACAGCGTCTGCTGCACTAGGCAGTGTTTACCTGGGCTTCACGGCAACAACCATCTTGGTCTCGGGCTTGGGGCTTGCGGGCGGTCTTGCGCGGAGCTCACTCAAATGGGAAGTGAGCCGTGCAATCTGCTCAGCAAAACATTTTCCTTTTTCATTGGGTAAAACAGTACTTGAAGATTTGATAGGGCTGGGTGCACACAGGACCTCTGACCAAGGGCATGCTCCCCACGTCACCTTCCAAGCCCTTCCATGTCGACGAAGCAGAGGCGAGCTGCTTGCTGATGTGTGTTTGAGTACGTGGAGCATTGCCGCACTTTCGGTTGGCTCAGAGATGGCAACACATGATGCATTTGGGAACGGAAAAGGTGCCAGACCTCTGGCAGGCGCTGCTTGGTGGTCGACTGTGGACGTAAGTGTTCCCATGATGCCTAGCTTTCTGTAGCTACGCCATTAGACGAGGCACTGCAATGGTTTGAACAAAAAGCTAAACACATTTCTTGCTGGTAAAAATGAAGCCGTAGCGGCGGCGCGCTCCCCTCGGACGATAGAGGATTGGTCGAGCAGGACTAGCCGGTTGGTTGAGTCGTTCCATGGTTCGAAAATGTTAGACCACTTCCACGTTGTTGGCTTTCTCCGGATAAATACCTACACAACCAAAGTGTAGCCTGCCTCAGTTCATGCAGCTCGCAATAGCAAAACATTGCATTACTTGACGTACCATTCAATTGCTCCAACGCAAGCATCAACGCTTGGGTTCCCAGCCGGCCGTGACCTTGAGCCTACAAAATCAATGAACCCAATGTTAGTTATCCAGTCAAGTTGGTGACAAACCAAGGATACACACAGCTATTCGTACCTTTACAGCAACATACAACTGGTGCGCTAGCGAAAGCCCGGGGAGCGACAAGTTCATCCTGTAGTACCAAAAACAGCACTCACACCATTAGTCCCCATCGCCTACCAGCAGTTAAAGAGAAAAGCACGGCGTACCTCTCCGCTTCTTTCAGAGCGATGCCCATGTCCTTCAGGAAATGCTCTACAAAGAAACCAGGATCGAAGTCCCGTTTGACGATGCGCGGACCCATGTTACTGATCGACCACGATCCAGCAGCACCGGCGCTCACAGCGCGAATAGCTTCTTCCATGTCGAGACCACTTTTCTTCGCGTACAGAAGACCTTCTACCACTCCGATCATGTTGGTGCCAATCAAAATCTGGTTCATCATCTTCGTGTGCTGGCCTGCGCCGGCAGGTCCCATGTGACGAACGGACTTGCCCATAATACTGAGAAATGGCATCGTGACATAAACCGATTCCATATCGCCACCAACCATGATGGAGAGCGTGGCGTCACGCGCACCAACATCGCCGCCGGAGACAGGTGCGTCAAGAGTTGAAATGCCCTTCAGCTTGGCTGCATCATATATCTTTTTCGCCAACGCAGGCGAACTGGTTGTCATGTCCACAATGATGGCACCTGCCTTCATTCGCGAGAGCAAACCCGAGTCCGGATCGAGTACCACGGACTTCACGTCGCTTGGATACCCCACCATGATGAACACAATATCTGCAGTACAGTCAAACAGTATGATCAACGACTATTCAATCCGTGCAGGGTCACAATGCAGCAACAATTTTTACCAACCAGAGTTCTGGGCGACTTCAGCGGGGGAACCAGCCACTCTCGCTCCCTTTTCCCGCAACCCGTCGCACTTCGAAAGTGTTCGGTTATATACAGTGACGTCATAGTCGTGGTTCTGGGGAAAGCAAAACAACCAGGCATGGTTTGTGAATATATTGGCAGTTGATTTCGTCCACAGAGCCAAACCACCATTAGTTACTCAGCACGTACCATCAAATGTCCGCACATGCTAGCACCCATGATGCCCGTTCCGATCCAGCCCACGCTGTGCCCATTAAAAGGTCCGTGAGTATTAGATTTGCGTGGTGTCTGGATACCATTACGTACCGAATCTTGACTCGAGACGCAGCAGACATGAGGTCGAGCGCTTGGGACTGAAAAAGAGCTGCAATAGCAAGACCACAAACACATTAGAAAATCAATTCACCGCTCACAAAGAGAACTGGCAAGCACCGTACGGTTCGTCTTCAACGTGGGGTCTTCCAAATCCGAATGAACCGAGGTAGTGATCTGCTGTTCTACGGGTGCAACCGCCGCAACGGCAGGAGCTGTGTGCTCTTCCTTCGTCCGAACTTGAGCGTTTGGTACCACCAGTTCGTCGTCAATCACGACGCGGCTTTCGGAGTACGACTTGAACAAGTGCTCGCTTAGCCGATGGTTGTGCCGGTTGATCTGGGCCACAACACGGACAACATACTTGCTCTTGCCGTGTCCTTCTAGATCGCTTGGCTTGCGTTCTGAGATGCAAGCTCGAATCATAGCTGGACACCCCATGTAGCGATAGTGCTGTCTCGGTCGTTTTCCCTTTCCACGAGGCTTCGTCTTCACCCCGTGCGTGCACAAGTAAAGTTTCTTCACGAACCCGACACTCTCGTCAATGGGTTCCTTCAGGCTGTTCCTCTTGGCAGCTCGAGAATTGACAGCTTTAGCCGAGTCGGACGTCCGCAGCCGCATTGGCTGGTGGGTGGTCTCGCAGTACTCGTCCATGACACGATGGAAGTCGTCCCACGAGTCGAAGCACTGCTCCATGCCCACGCATTGCACCAGCGCCTGCTCCTCCTCGGCCATTGGAAGCAGACGTGACGTGTCTTCCTCGGCCTCTCCGTCTTCATGTTCTTCCTCGTGCAGCTCCGTGTCGGCCTCGCGCTTGCCCAAGAGACTCGTGAAGCTCGACGAGGTATGCTGTTGCTGCAGCGTGATGGCCTCCTGAGCTACCTCCATCGCCCTCGCTTCGGCGTCAGGCGCTATCGCGTCTAAGCTGCCGTTCGCATCCTTCGGAGGCGTCGAGAAGCCCGAGCTGCCGTCGGGAGACGCACCGCCGCGGCGCCGCTCCTTCCCCGTCGTGTCCATTAGCTTTTTTTGCCACACAAATGGAAGGGGGTTTGAATAAATTATGGGCGGGAGAAAAATAGGTCGGACTATAATATAGCTCAACCTATTTTGTCGCCATATACAAATTACCCATTTGGCATCTGAGCCCATTTCGATTGACCCAGTTGGTAGATAAAACTGCGGCCAAATAACGGAAGCGATGGAGGATGGCAACACGTACAGCCGGCGGCTGCGCAGCCGTCGACGCTCCGCCTCGACGTCTTCGGAGGAGGACGAGGACGAGCTGCAGCACGTCACGAGGAGCGGCGGCCGGCGCTACGGGGTCTACACGCCGGAGCCGGTGCAACGCACTCTGGTGTTGCGCTCGGGCGACCTCGACGAGGTGGACGACGACGATGACAGCGACTTCGAGGAACTGGACGACTACAGGGGGACAGTCTACCGCAGCTCGACGTACAGTCCTCCTCAGGTGGATGAAGAGGACGTAGACGAGCCTGAAAATGTCCAAGAAGACGAGGAGGAGGACGCTGAAGAGCAGGAGACGCCCGAGCACGAGCTGCGACGCTCTGAGCTCAAGAGACGGGCAGCTGGCGCTGCCGCTTGCTTCAAGAGACCCAAGGACCCCAACGGGCTGTGGCACAAGATCACGGGCGCCAAGGCGGTGAAGACGCTGCTCAAGTACCTCAGGAGACTGTGGCGCTTCGTGCTGCGCAACTCGTTCATGGCGGTGAACGTGCTGTGGCTGCTGGCGCCGCTGTGCTGCTTCGTGATTGCAATCACAGTGCCGCAGTACTTGACGACGGCGATTCAGTATGTGGACGTGTTGTCCTCGAAGGTTCTTGGTGCGCGTGGGGGTGCAGATGCTGGCTTTGAGAAGGGAGCGATGCGCGCGGTCGTGCAGGAAATCGTCGACATGAAGCTGGTGGGCATGAACGAGGAGATGGGGTTGCTGCGGCAAACTGTGCAATGGCAGGAGCGGGAGATTGAAGCGCTTAAACTGCTGCATGATACGCTGCGCCATGGTCATGACGAGGCGCAGCAGAAGTTTAGCCTTGCGGAGCCCGGCAGCGCTATCACCGTCCACATCGAAAAAGTTGTTGCCAAGCACACTGAAGAACTGGTACGCTTAGCAATACATATATTGGCTGTTGGTATTGTAATTTAACCTGTGTATGATGTGTTATGTTATCAATGCAGTGGGGGAAATTTATGGACAGCACGTCGCGGCTACAGCAAGACCTGCGGGCAGCAACGAAGCAACAGTCAGCGCTTTCTTCTGTATTGAAGGTGCAGGAAGAGAAGATGGACGTACGTTCGGCAGTGCAGCCCTCCTTCATTCAACCGGGCATATTCATTGACAATTTGTCGTGGCGGTGGTTTTCTTTTATTGTGTGTAGTCCGTGCAAAACATCGTGGAAAAGTCAGCAGCGACCCCAGCACCGGATGCAGCAAGCGAGCATGCGCGCGCACGCGAGATGAAGAAAGAATTTACCCATTGGCGTGAATCATTTGAGCGCGAGCTGCAGTCTGATATGCAGCGTAAAGTGCAGGATATTGAGAACCGCATGTCAAGAGTGCTTCAAGAGGAGAAGGAAGCACTCTCGTCAAGTGCTGATGCTCTCCGTGGCTTGGATGCCACTGACCCAGGTATCCTCCGGGTTATTGAGGTTGCGGTTCAGGCTGTTGAAATCAAGAAAACGGGGCGTGTGGATCATGCAGCTCTTGCCAACGGTGCATCAGTCATTCACTCGGAGCGGTACGCTATTCACGACACACAAATGTGTTACTTGAGGAAGAATTGTTTGCTTACTTACTTTCGGCTTTGCCATTTTAGCGATCTCCTTTATCTGGACAGCTCCTCTCCGGTGCAGTTGTTAACACAACTTGTTGGGTTGAGCAATCCCGACGATGACGATAGATTTACGTCACATTCTTACCGTCGTGCACCGGCCCCATTCCTGGGACAGCTGCTGTCTTCAGGAGAAAATCCGTGGTGGCTCTCACGCCACAACGGTCGGCCAGAAACTGCACTATCGGTATGTACCCTTGAATGGTTCTCTACGGCTTTCCATCGCTTCTGTTTCCCATTGCTATGGCTAATTAATGGTACGACTTCACAGGAAACGATGGAAATGGGCAGTTGCTGGGGCATTGCCGGAGCGTCTGGTCGCCTCTCGGTGAAGTTCGCGCAGCAAATTGTTGCCGACGCGATCACCATCGACCACATTCCCGCCCAAATTGCGTCCGACTTCAGTTCAGCACCAAATGAATTCCGTATTCTGGTAAGTGGGGGCAATCCTTTTACGAGGAGATTGCATTACCGATTTTCATGACGGTATTAACACTTTCTCGTTGCTCTAGGGCATATCGGGTCATCCTCTTCGAGAAACCGTGGAGTTAATTCCGTTCGGAAACTTTTCGTACGCTAGCAATGGGCCAGCTAGCCAGACTTTTAAGCTTACGTCGGCGCTGGTACTTCTTTTGCTGCTGCTTTTGTTTGATCTGAAACGAGCATTACTGACTTTGGCATGCTTTTGCGCTCCCAGAGTCAGCGTTCTGCTATCGATGGGATTACCCTGGAGGTACTGTCCAACCATGGTCACCCAGAGTATACTTGCCTATATCGCTTCCGGGTGCACGGCCACTCTGCATGAGGCGAGCAATAAAGTAGGGATGAGACGCAAGGGGGGAGCTGAATCAACACAATTTATTCTATGAGAGCAACGAAGGAGAACTTTGCATTGATTAGATGTATTTGGATGCAGCACGCATCAGGGTTCGTTTTTCGCCCATTCGAATGTGCAGACATGATCGAAGCCACGGGGCCATTTGCTGGTCGTTGGCGCGTAAGAACTTTTCGTCCTCCTGTGTTGTGCGTAACAGCACCGAATAACGGTTAGCAATGGATAAATCAATCCGTCAGCGGCACGAGATTGGCGTACCTCGAGTGTAGTAGAATGCTGCCTCAATCGCCCCGCCACCAGTTTGCCAACTTCAGAGCGGACTTTGTGCGTCAGCGACGATGGAAGAGTAAGCGAGGCAGCTGAGTCCCCTCCGTCTGGCTGCGCCGCTGCTTGCACTAAAATCTCGTTCAACTCGCCTGGTGTCGCGAGCATGATCTCCAACCAGTGCATTGCGTTCGGAGCAAGATGTCCGTCATGCTGGAATCTCAAGTTTTTCAGAGCTGGCATGTCTGCCTGATCTCCAGTAGCGGACATCAGCAACTCTCGCTTCTGATAGAAAGCCGGGTCTGCCGAGTTCGGCTGTTGCAGCGGTGCAGGCATCGAAAGGGTAACGATATCGTACGGATTGTTCGGCGTCGTAAAGCCGTAATTCCGCAGCAGTCGAAGGTTGCCGTGGTTGCCGTAGTTAATGAACAGTTGCTCGCCCGGCTCGTAGGCTTTTGTGGTGTGAATCGTGAATCCCTTCTGGGGGTCAAACTCTTGAATGCATTCGTCACTGAAGCAAATAAGACCAGAATCAACACTACCGAAAGAAATATACAAACGAAGCCACTTTCACAATCTCGCACGTACCCGTTGTCAGCGTGGTTAAACCAGTCGAAGAAAGGGATTAGAGTGAACGGTTGATTCGGGCCGGACGTTGCGCGAGACAGCAAGATCGAGATGGCCCAGAGGAACGCCTCCCGGTTCACGAATTGATTTTTACTGCCAAAAAGATGCTGGTACACTTGGGAGTAAAATCGTGCGCTGCAGTAGCAACAAGAACCATAAGCACACAATCGCTTAGCACTCTGGCCTCCTCAATCCTCAACTACATCGTTCACCCCGTTACGTACCCATGTTGAACTGCGCGACGCGCCTCCTCACAGCCCTGCAGCTCTTCAAACTGCTTGTCCCTCCAGTGCAACGGCAAATCCACAAACCGTGGCAACGCGTTCACATACAGCTCGTCCAGAGGCGGGGTGTCCATGCTCGCCATAGCCACTAGAGTCGTGTCCGGGTCCTCCGCGTGCGGGAAATTCACCAGCATATGCACGCCGAGCACGAGTGCGCTGGGTACAAAAGAAGATCCTTGCTGCAGCGCCCTGTTGGAGGCCAGTAACTGGTTCACTTGGTTCAGGAAGCCTGGCGCCTTGCGTTGCGCAGCCTCCAGCGCACACTCGGCCGAGAACGGGTACCAAACGTCCCGTCCGGTCTGGAACACCAGCGCGTCCTTCGCAATGTGCTCGCGCGCCACGATGCCCACGCCCATCCCGGGGATCGAGCGAGCTTCAATCGCGCTGGACACCACGCACCCGCGCGTGCGGCGCACCACATCGGCGACGCGCTTGAAAGCCACCTCCATTGTGAGGGCGAGGAGCTACTGTAGCACGTCACAGATTCTAGTGTGGCGCACGTGAAATATAAGCCTATGTCCTGGCTTAACTGTCAACATGTAGATATATTTCTCAACCAACTACTGGGGCCATTCTTCGGACAGAGTGTTTGACGCGCAATTCGTTGGTGGCCATTATTCACACTCGACGTCTTCTCGCGTATCAGAACCGGTGCGAGTTGACGCCTTTGACCCCATTCGTCGACCATGGCGGAGCAGGCGACAGCAGAGCAGATCAAGTCCGTGGAGGAGCTCGTGTCCTTCCTGTCGCACCCGCGGCCGGAGCTACGCAAGTCGGCGTCCACCCTGCTCATTAACATGACGGCGTCGGACCAGGGCATGTTCCAGCTGCTGCAGCTGCGGAAGTTCGACGTGGTGCAGGCGCTCTGCCGCGTCGTGAGCGACATGCGCCCCATCGCCGAGGACGCCATCAAGGCGCTCATCAACCTCACGGCGGCCAACCCGGCGGCCTGCGAGCGCACGCTCAAGTACGACCTGCTGAACCGCGTGATGACCCAAGTGGAGGACGACGAGTGGCGCCTCACCGACTACTCCATGATGCTGCTGGCCAACGTGACCACGACGCCCGAGGGCGCCAAGGCTCTGCTCGGCTACGACGACAAGGCCACGGACGCCACGGTCGCTCTCCGGGAGAAGAAGATCCGCACACTCACCAACTCGTTCCTGGAGGGGGAACCCGAGCCCGATGGCGTGGACAGCTCCACGGGCGAGCCCAAGTGGGACGACGAGTACCAGTACGTGGCTAACATCCTGGCCAACATCAGTCAGCTGGAGCAAGGGCGCGACTTCCTGCTCAAGATGCGCCAGAGCACGTCGCTGGCTGGTGCGCTCCTGACGCAGCTCAAGTCGCCCAACGTCGTGCGTCGGCGAGGTGTGACCGCTGCGCTGAAAAACTTGTGCTTCGACACGGACAACCACTTCTACCTCTACGACCAGCTGGACATCCCCACGCACATGATGGTCCTGCTTGCTGGCCCCGAGGAGATCGACGAGGACGACAAGATGGGCATGAACCCGGTCGTGTACAGCCAGGGTGACAAGAAGAAGCGCGAGCACGACCGACTGGTTCGTCTTGCTGCGGTGGACTGCCTGCTGCTGCTGTGCACGACGCGCAACGGTCGTAAGGAGCTGCGTCGCAAGAAGGCGTACCCGATCATCCGCAACGCTCACTTGGTCGAGCCCGACGAGGAGATTGGCGACCAAATCTACAAGCTCGTCGACTTCCTGATCCGTGACGAAGAGGGCGAGGAGCCTGACTGGAACGAGGTTCGTACCAAGTCGTTTGCTGCTGATCAGGAGTCGAAGACCAGCGAGAACGGCCAAGTGGTGCTTCCGCCGACTCCTGCTGCTCCGGTTAAGGCGGCTGAGACAAAGAAGGAGCCCGAGCCAGAGACGAAGGTTGGATCGAAGCCGAAGGCTGTCGAGAGGGAACCTATTACGGCGTCCTCAACTCTTCCCACGAGTGGAGAGGACGAGGAAGTGGCAGACGATATTGCTGACGGGTTTGCTAACGAGATTTCGGCTCTCGACGTGAGCAGTGATGAAGAAGACGAAGACGACCTCGGTGTGGACTAAACTAAAGGCAGCGCTGTCTGCATGTCATAGATCTTTTTCGCACTTGCAGTCTTGTGTTCTTTCATTTCCTTTTATTATTCGGTGCCTTGCGTGAACCAAACGCATAGTTAACGTCATATGAACAGAATAAAGTATATGGATACGACACGTTATTGCCTCTGTGCATGCTGGGCGACTGCTTCGTTGCCTCAATGGTTTGGCGAAATCACAGCGCTCTTGTACAATCAGGTTCATATTTTGTCATGGGCGTGGGCGGATCGCGGCTTCACGGGCAAGAATACATAAAATACATGCTTCGTGAGGATGTTTAGGTGCTCTTGCTAAAAGTGAGAGCCTCGGCTGCCACTGCCATGAAGCGCTCTTTGCTGAACTTCCGTCGCGCGGCAGTGAGCTTGGCCATCTTGCCCACGCCGTTGTGGGTATTCCACAGTATCTCCTTCAGGTCGCCAATGCAGGTAGCCAGACCACGCTCGCTGTACGACGAGTGGTGCTCCAAAGTCGGTGACTAGCATAGCACATCCATCAAAAGGCATGGTGTTAGTTAGAGCAGCAACAATCATATAAAGCCACTTCAAACTTACCCAAGCAGGAGCGTCTCGCATCTGAGTTCGAGCAATGTGCACTGCGGATGCAGCGATCGTGGACGGCAAATACTTAATCAGCTTGTACTCCTGTAGGCTGCGGTCAATGACGTAGTGAGCGAAGTGTTCAACGCGATCATCGCACGTGCGGGATGCCTTGACGAATCGCTTCATGAACTGAAACGAAGTTGGGAACGTAACCCGGTAGCCGACCGTAGCTAGCATCTTCGCTTCCATCTGGAAAACATCCTCGCGCGTGTATGCATTGTCTGTAATCTTCACGAAATCTTCGGCTTCCGGGGGGTAGATCTCTTCGTACTTCGAGGCGATGAACATCGCCGACACGCCAACAAGCTGAAGGCGCTGGCGCTCAACCGAGAGGTTTTTCTCCAAGAAGCGGTCGAGAAGGAGTACAGCAACGTGTAACGTCTGTGGCAGCAGGCCGTACTTGTAGTGGACGTCAACCAGCCAATCCACGAGGATTGCGCGCATCTTCGCGTTAATGTCTGGCTGGCGAGCCATGTAAGAGCTGCTCGTCTTGCGCTTCTTCTACAAAAATCAAGGATTCCATGTCAGTACTAATAAACGCACATAAGTCACGGAATCCGTACACAACGCCTTACCTCCACCTCCAGGTGGTACTTCGTGATGTCCTCAGCATACTGCCAGCACGCGGTCGGGTCGTTCTTGTCCTCTGCATCAATATCGTGGTCGTCCTCTTCTGGGGTCGGTGGGATAATATCAACCATTGGCGAGGTTTTGTCCGCCAATCCAAGGGATCCCAGTGTGTTCACGACAGGCGTCGTAGGAGGCAGCGGGCGGCTCATCCGATTAATGATGGACGACGAGCTGCGGCCACTGATCGAGGCTGTGCTGCTGGCCGTGTTGCTTGCATGGCGGCTGCTAAGGTTCACATTGCTGAAGGTTCTCTTGGTGGCGTTGACACCGTTGAGCGTGCGACTGCCGAAGTTTACATTGCTGAGGCTGCGCTTGCTGGCAATGATCTTCTTCTTGGCCAGAGCTCCTGCATTAGCGACCGACGAGCTCATGGAGCTCACACTGGCCTTCTTAATCTGCAGCACCAGCCCAATAAATACCACGATTGTCACTAAACTGCCTCCCACAGCACCACCTCCACCTTATGTCCCTCCACGTACGTTGATCCTGTTGGTCGCATCGCCCAGAGCGGAGCGTCGGTTGGTCACGTCGCCCAGAGCGGCTCTGCGGGGGGGCCCGGTGGTCGTACTGCCCTCTGACTTCATGAATCTCTGGCGCTTCTCGGGGTTGCCTGCGTCCTGCGCATCTCGCAGAAACTGGCGCTGCAGGGCACAAAAGCAGCACACAAAGACTGAGTCTCAATGGTCCGGGAGCACTGCGTCCCTTGGGCTGCAAGAGCTGGTCGCACCTTCCCGGGGCGAGTGGCGCCCAGGTCCGCAGGCATTTCGTTCTCATTGTTAATGCGCGCGCTCCTTCGGGTGAACGACATGGCGGCGCTGCGGCGGGGGCGGAGGAGATGGAGACTAACGCGGGCTATAGACAGGAGGGGCGCGGGTGCGGAGTCCTCGGGGGCGGTCGATATGCGGGGGCAGCTCGGGTGGATCGGACGGTTTCCGGTTTGAATGTTGGGGGAAAAACGCACTGGGGGACGCGTTTATCTTGGATTCACTATGCTGTCAATAGTAGCCAATCCGAAGCCGCTGTTTGAAATTTCAAATACATACCGGCTGATACCGGTAGGATTGAACCCATCTGGACGGAGTTTTTCACCTTGGCGCTGTTGCAGCGAGTTTGATATCGTCGACGTTAGATATGCGTTTTGCATTCGCGCATTGTCTCTGAGGTAGGTGACGTATACCTACATACGTCTTGGGCCAGTTGAGAACGGTGCTCACACCACAATGCCTCGCCCAGTGTTAGTGTCTAAGACAAAATGGAATCGCGTACTTCGGTTTTCTAGGCAACAGCAGCCGTTTTCTAGCAGTTCAGGTATTGACAGCGCGGAGAATACGTCATCGCGTGACCGCTTGATCATTTCTGTGCGCGAGGCCGCTGGCAAGAGCGCCAGTGTGGCAAGAGTACCAGTGTGGGCAGCCCTATTGAAGCCACAGACACGTTAAAGAGACGCACACGAAGCACCACAAACGCAGCAAAGGCCATTCCGCTGCAGGCAGCTCGTCGCGTCTTCTTCTTCGATACTCGCGGCTCAACATTCTGCGCAGCACTTGCCTGTCGCGCTCTCCATTGCCCTTAGTGCCAGCGAGCACGAGCACTTGCGCGCTATCTGTTCTTCCAGGGGGCTTCATCTGGGCGAAAGCATCGGCGAGGCCCTGCAGCACCTGGCTCACGTTCGTTTCCATCGAGTAGAGCTGCATGTTGCCGCGAGATGCCGACCAGCAGCTTCAATTGGTTGTCGCCCGAGGGGGCTGCCTGCAGCGACATGTTCCGTGCCAGAACGATACCAGCTTCTTGGTTGTGCGGAGGCATTCATTCACCCGTGCCGCCAGAACTACGCACTCACTTAGAAGGCCATGATGGCACTGTCGAGTCGAGGTGCTGTGCTGCAAGATTCCATTGCTGAATGCGAGCTGCCAGCAATTTGGTGATGCGCTTTTGCGGCCAATCGCGGCGCTCGAATCTGCTGCTCGGACCAAAAAAAGGTCAAAAGCGTACGAGGCAACTTCAAGAGCTATCTGAGTCGCCAAGGGGGCGTCGGTTTCCCCTCGTGAAGCAAACGGACAGACGTTTTTTCCGCTCGGCCGCCGGCTCAGCTCACATCGTAATTTGCGTCCAAGTGCGCAAGTGGCTCCTCTCGCGTCCTCGTCGGCTCCCCCCCTCTCCCCCGAAAGAAAGCGCCGCCATGAGCGCCGCGGGCATCAAGATCGCCCCCATGAAGAAGGTGGCAACGCTGGGCAAGCGCAAGAAATCCATCGATGGTGCGTCACCCCCCTGCGTCTTTGCGTTGCAGCGCTAGCTACTGACGCGTGTGTTGGCCCCCAACTGCCAGCCGACGACGTGAAGAATATCGACAAGAAGGACGAGTTCGACCCGAACCAGTTCTACGTCTCGCTCACGTCTCACGCCGAGCAGTTCGGCGTCGAGCCCATTCGCATCCGGGTACGGATCTCACCCTCCTTCAATATACAGGCAAATGGCACGCTGCTAACATTGTTGCCGTTGCTGCTGCGTATTGCTGAGTAGTGGGGGCAGAAGGAACCTGACGTGCGCGGCCCGATCATCGGCACCAACCGCCACCACAAGTACCGTAATGCCATCGGCGCTCACGGCGGCTCGTACTGCATCTACCGCGGTCTGGCGGTGGCCTCGGGCGCCATTGGCACCAACTCGAAGCCGGACCTGACGGAGACCACGCCTGCCGCCAAGATCGGCCCCCACCCGTCGTGGGCCGACCCTGCGAAGATCGTCACAATTGACCCCTTCGGCGCCTGTGTGGTGGAGGCCTTCCCGGAGCACTACCAGAAGGGCTACGACATCCGCCCCACCATTGCCGTCACCAAGGCGCACATGGACTTCCCGGAGATCCACGAAGCTGTGCGTCTCGGCCGACTCAAGCCCGACGGCAAGATCCTCAAGAACTCGTCGCAGCTCGTCATCACCAAGGCTGCCATCGACCCGGTGTGGTACCTCCCTGGAGTGGCCAAGCGCTTCAACACGACGGAGGCCAATCTGCGTCAGCAGATCTTCCAGGAGACCAACGGCATGTACCCGGAGCTGGTGACGAGAACCGACCTGAAGGTGTTCCTGCCGCCGATCGGAGGGTAAGCATGCTCTACTTGATGGAGAGGCGTTGATGCGGTGTACAGAAGCTAATGGGTCTGTGTTGTTTTCTTTCGTACAGCTTGACGATCTACATCTTTGGCTCCGTTGAGGCCATTTCGGACCCCACGAAGAAGCTGGCGGTGCGTGTCCACGACGAATGCAATGGCTCGGACGTGTTCGGGTCGGATATTTGCACGTGCAGACCGTACCTTGCCCACGGCATTGAGGTTTGCGTTCAAACGGCGCAAGAGGGAGGGTAAGCAACAAACCGTGCTCTGGAAATGTGTTTGTCGACTAGATGCAGATGTTGACTTGTGTCTGGCGCTGCGTGTTGTTAGAACTGGTATCATTGTGTACTTCCGCAAAGAAGGCCGTGCGCTCGGTGAAGTGACCAAGTACTTGGTGTACAACCTGCGCAAGCGCCAGGAGGGTGGTGACAGCGCAGAAGAGTATTTCAACTGCACTCAAACTGTGGCTGGCATCCAGGACGTACGCTTCCAGGCGTTGATGCCGGATGCGCTGCACTGGCTTGGCATCACTAAGATCGACAAGTTCGTATCAATGAGCGACATGAAGTACGACGCCATCGTGAAATCGGTAAGTCTCGTAGTACTTCGGTGTGCTGGACGATATCGATCTGCATGCTGACTCGTCGTTCGTATTGCAGGGTATTGAAATCGTGGAGCGCATACCGATTCCGGAGGAGCTGGTGCCCAAGGACGCTCAGGTGGAGATCACCGCTAAGGTGTTCGCCGGCTACAATGGCGGCAGCGTATACAAGGTAGACAAGGAGAAGCTCAAGCAGGTCAAGGGTCGCGACGACAACGCATACGACGATGCCGAATAAGCGTCATCTATCGGACCCAGTACCAAGGAAGCACTCCAAGCATCCGATAGCAAGACTACATGTAGTAGCACATGGAGCCGGGAGATTAAACGGCGGGCAGGAAGAGTGCGTTCGGTATCCTAAACGCCATTAGCGAGCTTGTTCTTTTTTGCACAATGCCGTTTTTGGTCGACCTAAATCCCAAATCAGTTATCAGCTCTAATTGTGTACACATAGTGTGGTCTGAATCAAACTTTGATTCCCAAGATCCGCCCGTCCATTAGCCGCCAAGAAGGCGAAAGGCGAGGGGCTTTGACGGCGCCATGATCCAGTCCATGTTCATCATGACCACCACCGGGTGCGCGCGCTCGCATGTACCCCTATCCACCTCCTCTGCCGTCTCTAACTCGTGTTGCTACAGTGAAGTGATCATCGAGAAACACTGGCGCGGCCTCACGAGCCGCAACGTGTGCGACTTCTTCATGGAGGAGGTCAACAAGTACCGCGAGCGCGAGGACGTGCCGCCCATCATCACCACCAGCAAATACTACCTCGTCAGCGTCTTCCGCGACGACCTGTTCGTGCTCGCCGTCGTCACCAACGAGGTGCGCATGTATCTGTCGGCCCCAAAAGAGCTCCTCAGCACTCCCTAATGAGTGTTTTGTGTTTGTGTGTGTGTGCCGAAGATCTCCCCCCTGTTCGTGGTCGAGTTCCTGCATCGCGTGCTCGCGGTCTTCCGCGACTACTTCGGCAACTTCGACGAGAACTCGATGAAGGACAACTTCTCGACAGTCTACCAGCTGCTGGAGGAGATGCTGGACAACGGCTACCCGCTCACCACGGAGCCCAACGCACTCAAGGCCATGGTGGCCCCGCCCTCCACGGCCAACCGCATCGCCGCCATGGTGTCGGGCAAGTCGCGCGTGAGTAACACGCTGCCCGACGGCGCCATCTCCAACATCCCGTGGCGGAAAAGCGGCGTGCGCTACACGCAGAACGAGATTTACTTCGACATTGTGGAGGAGATCGACGCCATCATCGACGTGTCTGGCCGCATGATTTCGTGCGAGGTGAACGGCATCATCCACAGCAACAGCCGCCTCTCGGGCGTCCCGGACCTCACGATGGTGTTCACGGACCCGTCGGTGATCGACGACTGCTCATTCCACCCGTGTGTGCGGTACTCGAGGTATGAGCGCGAACGGGTGATCTCGTTCGTGCCGCCTGACGGGCAATTCGAGCTCATGCAGTACCGCGTGCAGGTTCAGGAGCTCGTGCCGCCGGTGTACTGCCAGCCGCAGATCACGTACAACGAGAAGGGGGGAGGCACGCTGGACCTGGTGATCGGCACGCGCGGCATGCCCACGCTGCATTCGAACGCTAAGAAGAATCTACAGGTCGAAGACGTCACCGTGGAGGTGACTTTCCCCAAGAGCGTCCGCACAGTGGATGTGAACACGGAGCACGGCACCTGCCTCTTCGACGAGGCGTCCAAGACTGTCAAGTGGAATGTGGGCAAGCTCGGCAAGAAGGTGCTGAACCCGTCGTTGCGTGGCAACATCATTCTGCACCAGAGCGCGGCAGTACCGGACGAGAAGCCCGTCGTGCTTCTCGGCTTCAAGGTGCCCATGTCGACTGTCTCCGGCCTGAACGTTGAAACGCTGCTGATCACCAACGAAAAGTACAAGCCTTACAAGGGCGTGCGAACGATGACTAAGGCCGGACGCTTCCAGATCCGGACGTAGAACGGTAGTGAAGTAACTTGCGTTTGGGCTTGTGGAGCGCATAGCGTTTACTTTTAGTTTGCCAATGAATAGATATCGTTATCATGCGAGGGTCAAGTGCTGCGTGTCAAGAGCTCGTTTGCCCTGCGTTGAACTGGGTACTTGGTGCGTCGCCGATGCAGATCTTCCAGCTCAGCACCACCCAAATTGAACCCGGCCCCACCCGATGAGACGGGCCATTGTTGGCAAGTCTTTTCTCGGTCGCACCACGCTCGGTCGTTACGTGCCAGTTGTCTGTGCATTCTTCTCCGTCCCAGCAACGAGAACAATCGGAAAAGCTCCATGCTGCGCAAGATGTCACGCTCCGGCGCTCAAGATTGCGGTGGCGTGTCGGCCATATCGCTCGAAGCAGCTATGGAGACGACGCATTCCGAGCACGACACGAGCCCTCAGTCCAAGTTCTGCATCGAACTTGACCTCGCCCCCATGGAGCGTAGTGAGCTGAGCACGTCCAACTCGCCAAGCCGATTCTTCTGCCGATTCGACCCCGTGACCAGGAAGGGCAGACTGCTCATGCTGCTCTTTGACCGCCATGGCAACTCGACACTCCAAGAAATGAGTCGACTGGACGTGCTTCGCATGACGCAGGAAGCGGCGAAACTTCACGACGAATCTCCTGCCAAGGCGTCTCCGTTTCAGAAGCCGAGCCCGAGGCGTCGACGACCGGGTGTGCAGACCCAAACAGGCTTGGAAGGAGGAGGTCCATCCGTCTGTGACGTTCAGGTATGAGGCTCTCTCTCGCTCACTCGAGTAAACCTGATGCGCTGAGCTAACGCTCTTTTCTTTATCGCTCAGCGTGTGCACACTAGAGACATCCGCAGGATGGAAAATGCTTTCTCGGCATCGAACGAGCCGTCTATCATCCTTCGCAAGCAGGCGATATTCTTTAGTGCCGGTACAAGTGACTTGCCACCCACAGCCTCGTTCGTTGCTTGCTGCTAACTACTGGCACATGCACGTACACTGTAGATCCTCTCCGCGCGATCGTCCTGCGAGATGCTTGCCTGGTCTACGTCCCTGATGGAGCGGACAGTTTGATTTCGATGCTGAAGCAGGACTTCTTGACCAATGCCCGAGACAATGCCGAGTCTCCATTCGAATTCAGGTAGGCTGTGAAAACGCTAGAAGATGAAGAGTGGGGAATATGACACTAACAGTGTGTTTTTGTACGGTGTACAGAGCGTTGGAGGCGTTGCTAGCCACGCTGGCAAGATATTTCCGATCCCAGTACGACCAACTGTCCCCCGGTATCGTGGCCGACCTCGAGTACCTTGTTCAAGGTCATCTGGATTCGCGTGAGCTCGAGCGACTACGCGAGTTCAAGAATACCATGAACGAGTTCGAGTCCCAGGTTGACGGCGTACGCCGCGTGCTGATGGAGTTGCTGGACAACGAAGAGGACCTCCGGCTGTTGTATCTCTCCAAAATCCACGAAGACCCGGATCTCTTGGCCGATCTGTGGAGCTTTGACTCGGAAGAAGCTGAAGTCCTCATCGAGAACTACCTTCAGGACATCTTCTCGACCCGCACGACTGCTGAGCTGCTGCAGCACCGCATCGCAAACACGGAGAGCCTCGTAACGCTCAAACTCGACTCGAAGCGAAACTATCTGTTGCGAGTGCAGCTCATCTTCTCGCTCGTTTCGATCAACATTTCGGTTGGCACGTTGATCTCGGGCGTGTTCGGGATGAACCTCACGTCAGGTTTGGCGGACGCCCCCGGCTGGTTCTTAGGCGTTGTCATATTTACCATCGTCTTCTTCCTCACGACGACGTATGCTGGCATTGTCTTTTTCAAGCAGAAGGGGGTCATGCTGAAGTAAACAAAGACATTTGCACCTCCGTGTTGACAGCTTCCATTTCATGATCAGCTTCATTTCGAGAATGTAGGATGTGGCCGTTGTGCACTGGAAAGCTACCCTTGCACAGCACCACCACGATTTTAAGGTACTTGCACCCAAGAAGACGGTAGTGAAGGTTCTTCTTGGACCATGTCGCTCGAGGCAGCAAAACCTCGGAGGCTACACCATCCCCAAAACAATTACTACAGTACATCGATGTTGATGCATCCCCTGCTTAAACCAAGCGAACGGAACGCTAGCTCTCCGGGTTATTTCTACTGCCGGTTTGACCCCGTCTCGAAGAGGGGCAAGCTGCTAATGCTCACTATTCGACAGCCGTGGCAACTCGAATCTCATCGACAGGATGTGCTGCGTATTACACAAAGAAGCTGCGCTGCCCCAGATGCAAGACGGCCCAGGTTGGAACTACACAAAGTAAACCCGTTGCGCGCAATTGTACGAATGTCTTGTGTATGCGCCGGACGGACCCGACAGCTTGCTATCCATGCTCAAGCAATGATTCCTGGTTAGCGCTTGCGATGATGCTGATTCTCCGTACGAATTCAGGTTCTCCTCGATGAAAAACGGAGAATACACGACGCAATAACCACATTAACATTGCGTGTTGTGCACGCTGTGAGCAGAGCATTGGGGGCGCTACTCGCCACCCTGGCAAGGTTCTTTCGAGCTCAGTCTGAGACTGCAATCTCTCCGGTTATTGTTGCAGCGTCTAATTCATGGCCGTTCGAGTTCACGCGAGCTCGAGCACCTATGCGAGTTCAAAAATACCATGAACGAGTCGATGGAGTGCACCGCGTGCTGATGGAGTTGCTGGAAAACGAAGTGGATCTCCGGTTGTCGAGCAATACGGCAAAACAAAAACACCGGGACCCGTTAGTATGGTACGATTCTGCCAAGCTCCTGGCCAACCACCACTTCAACATGGCGAATCTTTTGCCTGAAACCACCCGAGCCGTTCACAAGCGACTGCCCGCACAACCCCAACGAACGAGGCTCTGCGCTCATGTCCGAGTCGCTGGAAGTCTCCGGCGGGATGCGTGGTGAGAGTGCGGCCGACTCGTCCCCGTCGCCGCTGCTTGGCGGCGCGGGTGGCCAGCAATCCAGTGACTACGCCAATCCTGCCACCGCGTACGGGACGTACTCTTCGTACCAACGCATGGTAGAGGTGCGATCTCCGGAGTCTGCCGAGACGAGCGGCTCGACGCCGGCTTCGTTCAAGAAATTCGGGTGCCAATTCGACCCTGGCGCCAAGAGCGGCCGAGTGCTGGTGATGGTCTTCGATCCGAAGGGGAGACCCACGATGAAGGAAATGAGTCGTCACGAAGTGCTGCGAATGACACAGGAGGCCGCAGAGCCCAAGGACGAGGGCTTACCCGAAGAAAGCCCCTCGCCGGAGTCGGACAAGGTCTCGCCGCCAATGCGCAGACGCAGCAGCTCTACAGCTGGCAAGATTTGGCGACTTGGGCAGCAAAATCGCGCGCAAAGTCAACAGGACGTTCATGCTGTCGGTGTCCAGGTACGATGCGTTTGTCGCGAGTGCCATCGTTACGATGGAGTTGTCCTTCACCCTTTTCTTCTTCCTCCTCTTCACGTACAGCGTGTTCACGCGCGTGACATTCGCAAGATGGAAAATGCCTTCTCGGTCACGAACGAGCCTCGAATTGTCATCCGAAAGCAAGCGATACTGATCAGCGCCGGTAGGAACTGGCAACGGGCAAAGCACGACAGTTCGCGCATCAACTGACGGGTGGCTGTTGTTGTTGGTCTGTAGATCCGTTGCGCGCCATTGTGTTGCGAGACGTGTGCCTCGTGTACGTTCCTGACGGAGCCGACACCCTCTTGTCCGTCTTGAAGACCAAGTTTGCCGAGACCGCGCGTGACGCTGATGCTCCGTTTGAGTTCAGGTACTGACTCCGAACGCCAGTAGTGTGGATCAATTCCTAACCTTTTCTCAACTGCTACAGAGCTCTGGAAGCGCTGCTGTCGACGCTTTCGCGCTACTTCCAGTCCCAGTTCGACCAACTGTCCCCCGTGGTTGTCGGCGCGCTCGACTGCCTGATGCAAGGGGGTTTGAATGCCCGCGAACTCGAGAAGTTGCGCGAGTTCAAGAACACTATCAACGAGTTCGAGGCCCAAGTGGACGCTGTGCGTCGGGTGCTGATGGTTCTTCTGGACAACGAAGAGGACCTGCGTCTGCTGTACCTCACCAGGGTGTACGACGAGCCCAACCTGCTGTCGGACCTCTGGAGCATCGACTCGGAGGAGATCGAAGTGCTGATCGAGAACTACCTGCAGGACATTTTCTCCACGCGCACCAAGGCCGAGCTCATGCAGCACCGCATCTCGAACACGGAGAGTCTCGTCATGATGCAGCTGGACTCGATGCGAAACTACCTGCTGGGCGTGGACATTATCTTCTCCATCGTGGTCATCAGTCTCTCGGTCGGCACCTTCATCGCCGGCGTCTTCGGCATGAACCTGCACTCCGGTCTCGAGACCGCGGACGGATGGTTCCTGGGCGTCATCCTCCTCACTGTCTTGCTCTTCCTCGCCATGACCATCACGGGCGTCCTGTACTTCAAAAGCAAAGGCGTCTTGCTGCAGTAAAACACAAAACCAAACAGCAACAACTTCAACAAACTTATGCCCAACCTGTAGCCATCTACACACAAAACAAAATAGTCTTTAGTCCAGATTTGCTCCCATCCAGCCAAAGACCAATCATGCACATGCCCGCGAGGAGCTCTGCGTCCAGCTCCAGCAGCTCCAGCGGCTCCTCGCCAGCGGCGGCGCCGTCCTCCTCCCCCGCGCTCAACTTCAGCGACTCGGACGCCGACTTCGAGCGCGCGCTCGGTTCGTACGACGTCCCGGCCGTGGCCGAGGCGCTGCGTCGGTACCTGGCGGCCGAGGCGCAGGCCAGTCTGGCCGCGGGCTCGGCGGCCAAGCGGCAGTCGGCGCAGCTGCGCAGCGTCTTCTACGAGCGCTTCAACCAGCTCCTGGACCGCGTGTTCGGCAGCGACGCGCTCTCCAAGCAGAAGTTCGGCGGCTGGCTCGACTACAGCGCCGGGCTGGGCGCGACGCCCGCCGCGGGCTCGGCGGCGGCCAGGAAGCGCGCCGAGCAGCGGCGCGAGCGCGCGGCGGCGGGCGTCGCCACGGACGAGGACGACGTGGACGAGCTGCTGGCCTCGCTGACCGCCAGCGGCCGCGCGGTCGTCAAGCTGCTGGGCGGCGGCGTGCGCGCCGAGGACGGGTCCGTGTTCCAGTTCCTGTTCCGGGTGCAGCACCCGGTGGAGTTCAAGCTGGCGCTGGACATGCTGCCGGAGCAGAGCAAGATGGCCATTGGCAGCGGGCGGGGGCCCAGTCTGCTGTTCACGCAGCTGCTGCACAAGCCACTGGCCAAGCAGCGCCTGGACCTGCGCAACCCCGAGCTCCTGGTGTCCATCACGGAGCTCTACCTGTTCTACTTCCTGAGGCACCCGGCGTCCTCGGCGCACCCAAGTGGGTCGACGACGTCCATGACCCCCGGGGCGCTGGCGACCGCCTCGACGGCGTCCTCGGTGATGTCTGCTGCGGCCAAGACGCGGCAGTCGAGCTGGCGAATGTACGGGAAAGACGGCGTCGCGGCGCTGACGAGGGGCAACCCGTACAACGTGCTGCTGCTGCAGTACTTGAGAGCCTTCCTGCCGGACAGCAGCCGCGGCGTCAAGAGCCGATTCCACGCCAAACTGCTCAAGGACTCGAACCTGTTCCTCCACATTCTGATTGAGTTTTGGCTGCGTCAGAACCTCATTTCGTTCTCGGATGAACCGGTGGGGGCATCGACTGCGGCCCCTGGCGTCGTTCGCCCGCCGCCTCCGGGCAATATGCTAGTTAGCCCCTTTGCTTCGGTGTACACGTCGACGAGTTATATGGCGCCATCGGACGACCTGCTGAGCTCACTGCTGCTCACAATTATTCACTTGCTCTCGGACTCGTTCTTCCCTGCTCCGTTGGCGGAGGACTCGACGAGCGGGTCGCAGGGGGGCTCTGGCGGGATGGTCGTGGGCAGTGGTGGTGTATACCTGAGTCGTAGCGTCACAATGCTGCGTCCTCCACTTTACGCGTTCTTCCGACTCGTGTTCTCTCGTGCTCCCATTGGACTATCTCCGACGGCTTTCCTGGCCATCGCGGATGTTTGGCTTGCGTATATCCAGCCGTGGCACTGTCGATCTTGGATCGACTCCAAAGACCCAGCAGCAGCAGTATCGGGGACAGCGGCAGACCAAGACACGGTACCAGGGTACACCTCGGCGTGGGAAAGCTACGTGCTGGCAAATTACCACTTCTACACAACGCTGCTAGGTGCATTTGTGGAGCGCGCGAAGGAGCTGGACTTCTCCGCTGGCGACGAACGTAACCTTCAGATCGTTGACCGTGTGATGAGCGTGTACAACTCGGATTTATTGGCACTCCTGCGCCGTGCATCGCTTCACCTCGAGAAGTCCCAGCCATTTGCGATGCCATTTAGCTTCAACCGTAGCTCAAATTTCACACGTACGCGTAGTGGAAGCTTCGGTTCCTCGTCAAAGTCCAAACCGTCTGCAGGCGACGCTCTTACGGCTACCCAAGCGCACGTGTTAACGTTTTACTGCAAGTCCCTAGGCATCGAGTGCACGCCCGTCCCGCTGCACGATAGCTTCCATCGTGATGCGGAGCGTCTTTTTGACAAGCTGTGGGCAGCAGCAGCGACATCCGCGGCAACACCGGCGATGACATCGTCTGTGCACTCTCCTGCAGACCTGTACCAGAATGTGAGCGCCGTTTTCCGTGCATCGAGCACCAAAAGTGTTGACAAGGTGGCCGAGCAGGTCCAGCGCTTGAGTCGCATGCTGCGGCGTGTGTTCGAGATTTCAGATGCCTATGTGGCGTCAACGGCGCACTCGCGGTCGTCGTCTACTGCTACGGGCAGCGGCCTGGAATCATTTGCACCGAGCCGTGACAAGAACCTACCCCACCTGCTCTCTCGCGAGGGCGTATTCCAACTCCAGCATGGAATGCGTTTGTGCTCACCGGACACAGCGGGATACATTGGTGACCCGATGCTCAGTCCTATTTGCTCGTACGAGGTGGCGTGGCTCGTGCGGCTATCGTACAAGGCTTCGACGTGGCTTAACGCGCAGTTCGGATTTGTGAACCCGTACCATGGCAAGCGGCTCGAGGACAACCTGGAAGTGGATCCTGCCAGTCCGTTCGTACGCTTCCGCTTTAACTTCCGCTTCCTCGCTAGCAAGGTCAACCTCAGCTACCTTGCCGCGTTCGTGCTCTTGCTATACGTGCTCTACTTCTGGTAAAGGTATTATTTGGTGCTGCCTATAGTTGTGGACGGATGCAATACCAAGTATGAAGTGAGGGAACACCTTCGGTGCTGGTGGATGAATCGGTTGCTGCATACGAGACAACAGAGCAGCAAAGCTCTTTATTCAGGCGCACGCTAGTCAAAATTACACACGACTTGTCCCTGTATGTTTTACCTATTGTCATCCAGAGCGCGTTCAGTCGCTATCGCTATCTCCACCACTGGAATCGCTGTCACCGGAAGAAAAGTCTGACGACGAAGACGAAGACGGCGAGAGGTACGAATTCAGCAGCGCTGGGGAGTGCGTGTAGCCGGAAGAAGCCCCAGCTTTCCGTGCGGACAGCGACGCTTTCGTCTTCTTTCCTTGACTAGCAGCGGGCTTCGGCTCGGGAATCTGGCTCGGCGACGAGTGAACGGGAGGCTTGCTATCCTCGGGCAACGCAGCAGGCGGAGGTGGCGACGGTGGGGGCGGAGCAGGCGCTTCTACAGAAGATGGCGGAGGTGGCTGCGGACGCGAGCTCGGGGGACGTGTGTCGCTATCCGACCCATCGGAATCGGAGGACGATGACGAAGACGAGTTACCGTCGCTGTCGGAGCTGTCATCCGAGCTGGAACTATCGCTAATGATGAGCCGAGGCTTCTGGCGCTTCTGAACCGCTTGCGGTGGCGGAGGAGGTGGCGGAGAAGGCGACGGGGCTCCATTTTGTGGGGGCGGGGGCCGGTTGGCTGCGCTATCGTCGCCGCTGGAGTCTTCGTCCTCAGTAGGAGGATCAACTTTACCGTCGGACTTTGAAGATGACCCTCGACGTGGGCGTCGACTCTTTCGAGCACCAGAAAACAACCCGTCGTCCCCAGACGCTGAAGATCCCTCTTCGCTACTTGACGTGGGCGCGGGCCGCTTCCTGGACGAACGGCCTCGGCTATTGCGACTGTTCCGTCCCTTTGTCGAGCTACTGGTACGCTTTGCCCTTGTAGATCGTGTGCGAGTTTGCGGCGTCTTGGATGACGTGCGTGTTGATCTTCGCTTGCGACTACGTGTATCACTTGCATTGTCACCGTCAGAAAAGGAGTCGCCATCGCTGGAGTCACTGCTTTCGGAAGCACTGCTTTCCGTCCACGCTTTGTTGATGCTGCCTCGAGATTCCGCTTTGCTCACGTCGCTCAAGCTAGCCCCACTGTCGTTATCACTCCCGTCACCTCCACTCCCCTTGTCCTTCATACGATCCGCACCATTTTTCTCTGCAGCGATGCACATGGAGCGCGACAGCTTTGAGAGCAAGTCGGCAAACTGCACTACCAACGTGTCGGGAGCATTGAATGCGCGGCAGTTTTGCCACACCAGTTCAACGTCCTTCTTAAATAATTCCCATTTCTATAGCAAAGATCAAAAACACAAATCGAAGTTAGCTAGTGTAGTGGGTAAGCCTAGACGAATGATTGATTCATCACAGCAGCCACCGGTCGTACCCGATAAAAGTTGGCTTCCACGCGCGATCGAATCGTACCAAGATCCATAGGGTGGGTGATCACAGACAAGTAGTTGGGACAACCATCAAGCACGGGGTCCACAGGTCGTGAGAAAAGATCCTGTAGATAACAGTACACAATAGTTAGAAAGCAAGTACTGAACACAACAAGCGTTTATAGTAAATACTAACCGCTGCTTCTTCTTGCAACAGTCGGTTGACAAATGCCAGGCACACAGTCGAAAGGCAACGAGCATTGCCCTACGGAAATATTACAGCCAAACAGCGTGATTTGTGAGTTATTAGAACCGCACTGTTCCATTCAGTACAGCAAACAACACAAGCACGCACCTTCAACAGTGACCAGTCGATCCAATGTCCAGCAGTAGGCAGCGCCACACCATTGCTATCCACCTCCTCATCTTCATCGTCGAGATCCATATCATCGTCTGGAAACTGGTGCCGCCGGCGTGCCCGCCACGCTCTGATCAACCAAAACAGGTAAGAACAATGCTAGCATCGCGTGATAAAAACCTTTTTGAGGATGTACGCAGAACGCACCGGTCATGCTTTTGCTGGCCATCGCCACCATCGGACGTCACTGAGTGCGATCTTCTTGACCGCAAGCCCGTGCGCCGACCCTCAACGTCGTCGTCAGAATACCCATCTTCCGTCTGCATGCAAAGAACCAATTAGCACTCACTAATCAATTCAGCAAAAAACTACGGCTACAACCGCACTTACACCAAATTCCTGAGTGGACTGGTTCTTCATTCTACCGATCGCAATGCGAGACGATTGACGCCGCGGAAGAATGTTCCACTCGAGCTCTTGTTGCTTGCGCCGTTGCTCCTCGAGTTTCTCTTGACCCTTCAAAATCAAGATAAGACGCCCTCTCAACCGGTCTTGCTCAAGAGATCCACCCGATAGCGATTCGATAAGCGCTTGCAAGTTATCAAGCGTCGAGCTAACCACACGCCAGCCTTGAGGAGCTTCATCAAAAGCCATCTGGAGATCTCCGTTTATCCGGGCCTCTTCGATGCCAAGACGCTGTCCTTGCCGCTCACGAAACAAGGTAACAAGCTTAGCAAACTCCGCATGATGGTAATGATTGTGATGCCGCCTCCGGTGGTGTCCGTGGCTGCTGCTGCTGTGATGATTGCGTGAAGACGATGAGGACTTGCGCTTCTTGTGCTTTTTCGAGGATGAACCTGACGAGGACTTTCTGCTAGAGCTGCTCTTGCTACTCGACGACTTTCTCTTGGAGGAGCTGCTGTGGCTACTTTTCTTTTTGGAAGATGAACTGGAACGGCTTTTGCTGGAGCTGTTCTTTGACTTCTTCGAAGATGACGACCCGCTGCGAGACTTTGACAATGAGCTTCGTTTTCTAGACGAAGCTTCGTCCGCACGAGGAGAAAAAGGCTCCCTAGGGGTGGACTTCCGTCGACGGGGCCATCCGCGAGCATCATTCACCAGGCACTCAAAACACCGCCACTCGTCTGTTGGACGCTCCACCAATGGAGGGTCTACATACCTCATGTCGTAGCATTTCTTGCAGCTCTCACAGGTGATATCAAACGCTTCCAGTGCCGCAGTTGGGTCTGTCGGTGACGTTGAAGCAGGGCCCGAAGGCTTTACTGCACTTGCTGCATCACTAACCTTGTTTGTTTCCGTGTTGCTGTGTTCTTCGGTCTTCGCTGCCACTTCGATATCTTTCTTTGGTGCAGTTGACGAGCTGGAATCTTCAGCATCCACTGCTTCAGCTTTCGCTTTAGTCGATGGGGAGCTCATTTCTGTGACAACCGTCGGAAAAGAATCAGCTTTAAGCACTGATGGACTTGTCTCTACGGTATCCGTTGCCACGGGTTCGCTTTCAGACACTTGAGAGACCGTTGTCCCATGTACCTGCGCGCAATTGGGCTTCGTTGAGTCATCCTTCCCCATCTCAGTGTCTAGTGCTGTTGCACTGCTGGAGTTCTCAATACTGGCTTTACGCTTTTTCCTTGGAGGGGACGATGACACCGCCGGGAGTTCCACCGTTTTACCCGTCGTTGCTTTTGGGAATTCAGCATCGCTACAGCTGCTATCACTGCTGTCGTCATCAATAATTGTTCGCTTTTTGGAGCCCACAACGGCCACTACGGTATGGTCACTAGCATTGTCTTCATCATTGACCGTCACTGGCGAGCCATTTCCTGGGCCATTTTTTTCACTCGAGGTCGTACTCTTCTTGCCAGGTGAGGATGTAGTATCTTCCTGCAATTTAGCCGAAGATTGTGGCGATATAATAGCTGCGGTTGTGAGAGAAGCAACAGGCAACCCTGCCGCTTTGCTCGATCTTTCACCATTCTCCTTCTGAATAGATCCATTTGACTGGTGCGAACCAGCAGAAGAAGGCTCTTCGGCCGGAGATACAGTCACGCACAGCATGGTGATGTCCATTCTCCCCGTCGTAGGCGCCTCCGCAGTTGAGGTTTCTTCTTTCACAGCTGCCGTAGTTTCGACTGTAGTGATGCGAACTTCCTTCGTCGCTGACGTTGAAATCGTGTCCACCTTCTCAGTCTTCGTCACATTGGCTGCAACGTGTTCTTCTTCCTCCGCTTTTACTATCTCGGAAGAAGCATTCACCTTTGCCTCAGATGGGCTTTGCACCATCAGCTCTTCCTTCTTTACTTTCTTTTCCTCTTTGATTTCATCAGCAAATGCCACCGATTTTATAGGCAACCGGAGAGGTGGAGCCGACGAATTGTGGTCCGGGTCAAAATTAATAGATAACCGGATTCGTTTGGCGCTTGCGAACTCCACCGTATAAGACGGTTTCCTAGGGCAAGATTAGCATGGGCATAGGCTCGCGGTTAGCTAACGTGCGTAGCTGCACAACGGCGTGGGGGGTTAGCAGCACTGTACCGTTCTTCAATCTGCCACCGCGGCTTGTCTTCAGCATATATCCAGCATCCGTCATCGAAGTACCAGTATGATACGCCCCTGTCATCCGTTCCGATCTCCCCTGCTCGCTGCGTTTGTCAACCACGCAACCCCCTTGTGAGACCACGGAAACACAGTTTCACCCGAGATTTCCACCACCTCCTTACCAGTCGCTTAATGGCCTCGTTGTCGTTGTCTTTCTGCAACGTCGCGATGTGTTTGTGGATCTCGGCACACGTATCGAGTTTCCAGTGGCACAACGCATCCAGGATTTTCACCTACCAAATGAAGATACTGTCAGCATCTGAGTCCCCGCCAATGTAAAACTACTTCACCCACCCTTTCATACACCGTCAGGTCCGCATACGTCTTGCCTCCCCCCATCGGATTCGCCGCGAACTCCTTGCGCCAGTTTTCCTGTAGTTTCCGAGCCAAGGTCTTTTCCCAGTCTTGCACCCTGTGAATCAACTCGGAAACTCATCAGCACGTCCGTAGGCGCAACCATTGGCTGTGCGGCCTCGTCCTATGATCCCACGCACATTTTCTCCATTTTGGCCGTCGGGTGCTCGCGCGCCAACTTGAAGTGTAGTTCGGCCAGAAGTTCCACCTGAGCGACCACCAGAACGCCGCCACTGTCGTTAGGACGCTCACCGCAAGGCCGTCAGCACCAGCACCATATTTGGCAACTTACGTGGGTCGTTGCACCGTTGGAAGCACCGCGAACGGCTTCCTGGAGCTCCTGGAATCGACAAGAACGGGTTGGCACATGGGGGTGAGCATTGGCAGCGAGGGGGGTGAAAGTCCGTGCCCTGCATACAAATCCCAAGTGTAGAGGGGACGGGGACGTAGCGGAGATCCAGAGGCGTCTCCGGACGTCTCCGTGTCTCCCCCCGCGCCCCACAAGGCCCAGGATCCGCTGCAGGGGCCTCCCCCGGGCTCCACAGCTCGAATAGTCCCTAACCGACGCCTTACCGTTCGCGAGAAGCTCGGGAGGCGCAGCGGCAGGCGGAACGTGGAGCAGAAGGAGCAGATCTGCGCCAGCTCCACGGCCTGGCCCAGCTCCGAGGCCGAGGGGGCCGCCGCGGCGCTGGGCGCCGACGCCTCCAGCTCCTCGTCCGAGTGGCCACTGGACGTGCTGCTTGACATGGCGTGAGTATGTGGAGAGCGGTTCTGGTCCAAAGCGGAGGGAGCCACGATGACGGGTACAGTGTACCACTCTCGCCGCCTGTTTCGACCAATGGGAGGATCGGACTGCAGCAGAGAATAAAACCTAACCTGCAAACCTGGACAACAAGATATAACCTAATTTGTATTTTGGATTGGTTCAAAGTAAAATTGGTGAGTGCAGAAGGTAAACTTTGCGACTGTGCGGCCGAGTACCTCATCGATTTATACTTGAAGGTCTGGGTGGTGGCCAGTGGTGGGGGACGCATGGCATGCCAATGACATTGTTCGTGTTTTGCGTCACGGCTACGTTCAACCTGACACAAGCAGCAGCGACGAAATAATCGGCGCGCTTAGACGTTGACGCCGTCGACGCTCTCCACCTCGAGCAGCTTGGCGTGCTCCTTGAGGATGGGGGCGATCTCCTCGCCGATGAACTCCTCCACCTGCTTCGGGCAGCGGCCGATGAAGAGCGACGGGTCCAGCAGCTCGTCCATGTGGTCGTGCACGGCCTTGAACAGCGGGTCGGCGGCGATGCGCTCCAGCAGGTCGTTGGCGGCGCCCTCCACCTTGACGCGCTTGCCAGCCTCCATCGAGTGCGTGCGGATGGCCTCGTGCAGCTCCTGGCGGTCGCCGCCGGCCTTTACGCAGGCCATCAGGATGCTCTCCGTGGCCATGAACGGCAGCTCGGCCTTGATGTGCGTCTTGATCACGTTCGGCCACACCTGCAGGCCGTCCGACACGTTGGTGATCAGGTTCAGGATAACGTCCGTGGCGAGGAAGGCCTCGGGCAGCACCATACGACTGTTGGCAACAAACAAGAGCACAAACCACGGTCAGCAAACTGCAATTGAGCCAGCAGAGATTCAATCAGGAGAGAAGGCAACGCACCGGTTGGCCGAGTCATCCAGCGTGCGCTCGAACCACTGCGCAGCGTGCGTCTGCGCGCCGTTGTCCGTCAGCGAAATCACGTAACGCGCCAGACTGCAGATACGCTCCGAGCGCATGGGGTTGCGCTTGTAGGCCATGGCCGAGGAGCCGATCTGGTTCTTCTCGAACGGCTCCTCGATCTCCTTCATGTTGGCCAGGAGGCGAATGTCGCCGGCCATCTTGTAGGCCGACTGGGCGATGCCCGACAGGATCGACAGCACGAAGTAGTCGAGCTTGCGCGTGTACGTCTGGCCCGACACGGGGATGACCTTCTTGAAGCCCATCTTGTCGGCCACCAGCTCGTTCAGCTTCTTGACCTTCTCGTGGTCGCCCTCGAACAGGTCCAGGAAGCTGGCCTGGGTGCCGGTCGTGCCCTTGACGCCGCGCATGGGCAGGCTGTCGATCTGCTCGCTCAGGTGCTGGAAGTCGAGCCACAGGTCCTGCAACCAGAGCGAGGCGCGCTTGCCGACGGTCACGAGCTGCGCCGGCTGGAAGTGCGTGAAGCCCATGGTGGGCATGTCCTTGTACTCGAGGGCGAAGTCGGCCAGCACCTTCATGGCCTTGACCATCTTGCGCTGGATGAGCTGCAGGCCCTGCTTGATCTGGATGATGTCGGCGTTGTCCCCCACGTAGCAGCTGGTGGCGCCCAGGTGGATGATGGGCATGGCCACGGGCGCCTCCTTGCCGAACGCGTGCACATGGGCCATGACGTCGTGGCGGAACTTCTTCTCCATCTCGGCCGCGTACTCGTAGTCGATGTCCGTGAGGTGGGCGGCCATGGCGTCCAGCTGCTCCTGCGTGATGGCCAGGCCCAGCTCCTTCTCGGACGCGGCCAGCGCCAGCCACAGCTGACGCCACGTCGAGAACTTGCGGTCGGGCGACCAGATCTCGCTCATCTCCTTGGTGGCGTAGCGGCTCACCAGCGGGTGCTCATAGCGGTTGTGCTCGGCCATCGTCGGTCTAAAGTAGCAGCAGCAGGAAGAGGCAGGAAGTGAGGCGTCTTCACAAGTGGCCTCGCCCGCTTGAACACGACGGGCCAACGGAGACCGTTAAAATGGTACCCGTCTCTGACTGGGTAATAACGACCAGCACGCGTCCTCATTGGCGGATAAAATAGCTGGCACCATGCAAATCATACAGATCCGAGAGCCAAAGCTGCACACGTCGCAGGGCGATGCCGAGCCTGCGGGTCTTGTGGCTCCTGTGCCGGGCCTCTCGTACGCGCTCACGGTGGGCCTCGAGAACGGCGGCAACATGGTGGCGCTGTCCACGAGGACGTTCTCGGTCGGCTCCATCCTCTTGCCAGGGGTCGACGGCCGCTTGAGCGTCGCGGATGCGCTGGAGGCCGGTGCGCAGCTGCACAACGCCCAGGACCGGGGGACCGCCGCGAGGATTTACCGCTATGTTCTGGACATCTTCCCGGATCACGGCCAGGCGCAGCATCTGCTGGGGCTGGCGCTCTACCAGGACGGAGAGCTGCGCCAGGCGCTGCCGCTGCTGTATCGAGCGGTGCAGTCGAATGAGAGCGAGGAGAACTTCCACAACTCGCTGGGGATCTGTCTCAAGTCGCTTGGACGCGCGGATGAAGCCATCAAGCATTACCGTCGAGCGTTGGAGTTGAACCCCATGCAAGTCCAAGCGTCGGTCAACTTGGGAGACGCCATGCAGTCGAAGGGGAAATGGGAGGAGGCGCTGAAGGAGTACAGCAAAGTGGCCAAGGCGCCCATGAGTTTGCTGGACAGTCAACTGGAGCCGGGGAAGTCGGAGCATGTGGCAAAAGACGCGACGGGCAGGATGTGCGAGCTTATCCGCGTCACCGATGGCTGGTACCACGCCGATCGCTGTCTGAACAAGGCGCTGGAACGCTGGCCGGACGAGCCCGTGTTTCATAACGACCGCGGTAACTTACTCGCAAATGCTGGGCAGTTTGAGACTGCGCTGGACGAATATCAGCGATCGTCTGACTTCGGCTTGCTCGTTGGAACGGTAAGTTACTTTGTGGTAGGTAGCCGAGAAAAACTAAAATCGCGCAGACTAACTCGTCTTGCGTGGACTGCTACAGCTAAATCTTGCTGATACATTGGAGGCACTCGGGGAAACGCAGAAAAGTATCGATCTCTACGACCAGGTGCGGGTTATGAACCACCCGTCTTGCAGGTGTTCAGTCCGAAGGCTGATTGCGTTCTCGTAACAGGTTCTTGGCAATGAAGTCTTCGATCGCTTCCACCCTCGTACGCGAATCATGGTGCTGAAAGCGACAGTTCTACCGCGTGTCCTCCCCTCGACACAGAAAAAGATAGACGCGTACCGCGATCGTTTTGAACGAGAAATTGAGACGCTGCTACACAATCGTAAGTACCTTGATATAAGCCGGTACTGCAGGTGAACTTTGCTAACCTAGATTTCTGCTGATACTACCAGTCGATTCGCTCGAAACGACCGAAGTGGACCCTAATCGAGTGTCGCTATCCACCGCAATTACGTTGACGGCTCATAACAGAAACAACCGTGAGCTCAAGGCAGCTATGGACTACTTGTACCTTGTTTGCGTATTGTTTGTGCATGCTCTTTTCAATCAGTCAATTATCCATATCCACCCTGACTTCGACGCCGCGGTAGTAAAGATCTTTGAGAAAGATACGAATGCGCATCTCTTTCTTCTATCGACATCAAGTCGGAAAGTTTGGAAGAGCCAACTCCAAGCACGGATGGAGTCAACAGGGGTCGACCCAAATCGTCTCCATTTTGGAATATTTGATCGGCTGCAAAGTCGAAAAACGTTTCCCACTCTCTCACTGCTTTGCCATCTTCAGACAGGTTTGACCGATTTCGCTTGATTAGCTGCACCATCTTTTTGTGGAAGGCGGCATCAGTAGCAAGCTTGACAGCTAATGCCACATACTCGTCCAGAGAAATCGCAATGAGATCATTGATTCCCATTTGCTGATAAAAGCCGTACGTAATTCGTGAGGCCCAGAGCTCGTTGGGGGGAGTCACTACAGGAACGCCAGCGGCAAACGCTTGCAGCGAGGCGCGTGGGCGCGTGAGATGGAGGCTCGCCACAACCGCATCCGCAGCTCGCACAAGCATTGCTTCCTGCTTTTGGTCCACATCTGTAAGCGGTGGGCTAGAACCGCTCAATCTAACATCTGCGTCTGATTGGTGTCCGTCCGAACTGCCGAAGGGGATCGACATCGATATCGATTGGAGCCAGGTTGAAGGGCTTGAAGAATGGAGCAAAGCTCAAGCAGCATCTCGGGGCTTGGATCCAATAGTAAATGAAGAGCGTAAAGAAGGGTAGGAACGCAATAATAAGTCAGCCCAAATGGTGCTATTTCTTACCCTTTCGCGCATCGTCGCGGACTTGTTTGCTCACGAGCTGCTTTTAGGCGGCAGGCACCAATTGGCTACCTCGTTCGGCACCAAGCCGTTCCTGCGAAATATCACGAGCTCAGTCAGTGCGTTGCCCAATCCATTCATCGTCCATCTTCGATAAAAAGAACTCCAGTAGAAGGTGATTCTTCAATTGAAAAGAGAACTTTTGAGATTCACTGGTTGCACACTACTTCGGTAAAAATTATTAGGACGACGGCGATGACAAACGGGATCACCTCACCTACTGGGCGGGGGCCTTCGCCAGTCGGCTTGACCGTTTTTACGTCCCGGCGGCCTGGGCACACCAAGTGCAGTGGGTCGAGACGCGACTCGCTCCGACCATCAAGAGGTTACGCCGCACCGTTAGGCAGATAATTTCCTTCGTACGTTTCGATTCTTGGAGATACCGCAAAGTGGGGGCATCATAATGTTGGGATCCTCTGACGATGTTCGACGTCTTTTGCGACCAGCGTCTAGATACGCTGTAGCCCCTTTCGTTTTTGAATACGTCAGAAGCTCTAGTGGAAAGAGTGCTTTGTCACAAAGCTTTCCTGGAGTGAAGAACTTGTTCAAGTGATCTGCTCGAATAACGCGCAGTGCATTGGCATCAATCACCACATCCAGAATTGGCATTTCCTTCGTCCATTTGCCACGGTTCCTCTTGGACTTCTTTGGCGTCTTGGCTCGGGTACTTTGCTGGAGTTTCATATGACACGTGCCTCCGAACAGCTTCGTTTCCATATAGGTACCAACTTCGCCACCGTACTTGAGTGAACTATCCAAGATGTTTTCCCAACGCAATGCCAAGTGAGCACATTCATGAAAAATCGTTGCCGCCACCACGAATACAATACACTGGTATTCGTGCGAATTGTCTGCTTGACCAATCGTCTCCATGCGATGCAGTAGAACTTCATTCACAAAGATGACTTTCGCACTCGCGCTTCAATCCGTCCAGCCATAGATAGATCCTTTTTCGGGTCGCCGAAAGTCCACTTTGACATCACGAAGATTGGCTTTTGTCGTTCGATTTGTGCCCAACTCCAATCGAAAGTATCCATTATGCGTCAACATCACGTTGGCAGTCTCAATCGCTTTCTTCAGAAAAGGCGGGTAGCTGGCTTGGGTTTTCAGCGCGAGACCTGCGCGCTGAGGCACTTGCACGATTAGAGCATCCTTCTTTACACCACCAAACGACCCAATCGGCGAATCTTCTTCCAACGCCTGCTTCGTGTTGTACGCCGCCCGGTTCGCGAAGACTGTGAGGTTGGATGCAGCGACTCCTGCGAGGTCACTGTCCGCATACTCTTTCTTCACTGCCTTCCGGAAAGCAACCACATCCTCGATATCCAGGGATACAGAGGCAGCCGACGTCAGCGCATTGCCGTTCTCGCCCACGAGCTGGAACCATTTCAAGGAAAATTCGACAATGACTGTCTTCCTTTCCACTACTGAGTGATGGTCACGTACTGATAGGTTTATATCCTCCTCAAGCCGATACGAACACCTAAATTAAAATCTTTTAGTGACTAAGGCGATCAATACTATCAAATTCAATACCCTGGCGAATTCGTTGTTAATTAAAGTCGTCTTTCTTGTGTTTCTCGCTCTCGCCGCCCCTGTTTCACTTGTTAACACCGATTCTGTATAAAAAAATGCTGTTTGTTATGCTCAACCGAAAATTCACAATAGCCGGAAACGAATTACTGTAGCTGACGTCCTGTAGATCGGCCTCTTCGACGCGCCGTTTTTTCTTCTACTGAAAGTCCATCGTGGCCGCCGTCTCGGGGGCACTCGTAGCACTCGGGAACAGCGCATACTTTTACGTTGCAGGAGCAGCGATCATTCTACTGCGTACTACTTACGAAGTATATTTTCAACCATGGACCGTTAAGATGGCTCTGACTGGGTAATAATCCGTCCTCATTGGCGGATAAAAATTATTGTCACCATGTAAATCAAACAGATCCGAAAGCTAAAGCTGCACAAGTCGCGGGGCGATGCCGAGCCTGCCGCTGCGGGTCTTGTGGCTCCCGTGCGTGGCCGTCGTGGCCGCACTGTCGCCCGGGTTCAACGATCCCGTGCCGTACTACACGTTCCCGCTGCTGGAGATCCTGCACCCGCAGAGCGACATGATGGTGGCGGCCACGGAGCTGCAGGTGGAGATCGCGGTGCGCGGAGAGCTGCTCAGTGGCGGGCTGCGGCGCTCGCGGGTCTGCATCCTCATGCAGCCGGCGTACGTCCCTCCCGACGTGGCGCTGGACAGCGAGGCGGGCGACGTGGACGAGTCGTGCTTCGACCAGAGCTTGAACTACACCACGTTCCACGTCGCGGGGCTCGTTCCGGGCCTCTCGTACGCGCTCACGGTGGGCCTCGAGAACGGCGGCAACATGGTGGCGCTGTCCACGAGGACGTTCTCGGTCGGCTCCATCCTCTTGCCAGGGGTCGACGGCCGCTTGAGCGTCGCGG
>JAGDFM010000232.1:0-52756 GCA_019155715.1 Phytophthora pseudosyringae | reverse complement strand
CTCCATCAAACATTTAATCAGGCCCCCCCCCCCCACCGGTGCCGCTCTCAGCTCATTTCGAAACGTGATCAAATCGGAGCACAATCATGGGCAAGTCCACGGAGCGCATTTCCACCGAACAAGCGTTCTCCAAGCTGGAGCAGACGCTGATCCAGACGGCAGACGATGCCGTTAACTGCCTCAAAGTCCTCAAGGGCAACCTCGGCGAGTTCGACAGTCGCCACAAGCTCATCTTCGTCAACACCTCCAAGTTCTTCCTTAAGAGCGACATCCGCGCGGCGAAGGACACGGCCTCGGAGCTGCGTACCGCAGCCAACCAGATCGCCGAGTGCGAGTCCCCATCGGAATCGGAGATTACTGCGGCCCGCAGTGCGATGCATGCAACGGCCGATGGCTTGAACGAATTGGCGAGAGCGGCTCGCACCTACGACAAGAAGAACCTCAAAGCGAGAGGCATCACGGGCGTCGTGGCCGGCCTGCTAGGGGGCAAGAAGGAGCCGAAGAAGGAGATCGCGGTGGCCGACCACCCTGCTGGCATGGACAAGAAGCGGGTGGGGTCGGAAGGCATTCTCCGAGCCCCCGACACGGTGGAAGAAGTGGTGACGTCGACTCTGGGCGACTGCTTCAGTGGCTTCTCGGCCTTGCAACATCAGACTGCAACCGCGGAGAAGTCCCTCTCGCCACTGTTTGCGGGGCGCACCAGCGAGGAAGAGGGTGACGCACCGTGACAAAACTCAAAAGAGCAAGACTTCACGGATAGAAGTCGTGTGAAACAGACCAATCTGCCTTATCCTTTGTACGAAGTAGCGCTGCACTCAACAAATGCATTTTTTTTTTATTTCCTCGACTGAAGTTGTGTTCAACATGTAGCCATCTTCATGAACTTGAGCAGCACAGAGCTTGAGAGCGACATGTTTGCTGGGGAAGCGAAATGTTCCCCGTCGTCGGACTCTACTGTACTAGATCATGTCACATTGCAGCCCTCGGCTCGGGTGACGATTGCTCGTGCTCCACCGACAAGCTGGGGTCTTCTGCGACTTCCAGCCAGAGCGGTCGCCAGGATAGAGCTCTCTCGATGTGAGCTTGCAGCGGGGCTCTTCTATGCGAGTGTTGGTGTCAATTGTTGCTTGGTCGTCTGCGTTGTGCGCCCAACTTCAACGCGTCGTAGGCAATCGGTCGAGCTGGCGCACAAACGGACCCAGCAGTCGACAGGCAGGCGGTTCCTACTGGTCAAACTGCACTTGTTTGCTGCCTGATACGGGGCTTTCGATGGACGAAGACGCGCGCGAGACACTCCTGCCTGTAAAAGCAACCCCAGCGAAAGCTAGTACTCGATGGTACAGGCGTGACAAGTGCAAGGTTGACAGCCACCATTTTCGTTTCAGCGTGCGACAAATGCGATGACCCCCGCCGAAGGACGCCGACTAGGTTCTTATCGCGGCGAAACCTCCCAAAAGCGAGCGCGTCCGGGCGATCAGCCGCGAGGCCTCGAGGCATCTCCCGTTGCGAATCGAGTGAACCACCGCCGCTGGTGCCTGCAAATTTGCCTGCAACGTGCACAGCCTGTGGCGTGCCGTGCCACGTGCGCCGCGGCACTTGACCGCGTTGCTGAATTTCTGAAGTTGAAGTGGCAAATCTTCAGTCTTGAAGCTGCCGTTTCGATCTGACGACGGCGGAGTTTCGGCGAATGAGACAGCGTTTCGCCGCACTTTTAGCCACTCAGAGCACGCTAAATTGATTTAACATTTTCGTGTTCATTTACACAAAGTATCTGTTAGTCCGGGCGAGGGCACGATAACGTCTCATCGGCTCCAGCCGCGCTCATGGTTCGTATCAGCGTAGATACGCACGTTGTGGCTGCTGCAGCACGGCAATCGGCCTGTCGGACACTGCAGCCCGAAATTCCGGCGCCGAACTTGGCGCTAGCGGCCCGCTGCTCGGCTCACTTTCCCTTTTGCCTCGCTCCCCGCACCTTGCACTGCAACTCCAGCAGCAGTCGCCGCCACCATGTTATCCTCGAGTCCGAGACCCCAGCACAGCGGCGAGATGCACCCGTTGCTCGAGACCCACGCCGCGCCGCTCGCCCAGCCTCCGTCGTCTGCCAGCTACAGCCGCGCCAGCCGCTGGGGCGTGCTGGCGATCGCGTCGACGCTGCTGCTCACCGCTGCAGTCTTCGGCGTCTTCAAGCCCAGCGCGACGAGTCTGAGAACCGCGACGACAATCGCGCCCGACGCCAAGTTCGACCTGTTCACGCCCATCTTCAACGCCGAGGCTCCGCCCGAGGGCCTCTTCAAGCACACCGACGCGCACAAGAACCTGCTGCCGCCCAAGTTCCTGGCCCCCGGCCTCGTGGGCTCGCGCGCCATCCCGACCAACGACTGGTGGGGCAACATCATCGGCGCCACGGTCGGCGACGACGAGGTTGTTCAGCCCGTGTGGACCAACCCGTACAGCGTGACGCCGTCCATCTTCATGGAGCCCTTCGGCCTCACGATGAACTACCCGTACACGACCCGCTTGTTCGGAGGCGGCCTGACCGGCAACGGCGACGCCGAGATGTACTACCTCCACGGCCAGATCCCCGAGTTCACCTTCTCCGCCACCGAGTTCTCCAACGCGTCCCGCCCCATCTTCGAGGTCTTCGACTGGGACGACCTCAGTGTGCAGCTCCGCTTCCTGTCGCGCGAGGACCCGTCCAAGAAGTTCGAGGCGACGCTCGCTAGCGGCATGGCCTTCGTCACTGCTCACTACGCGGGCCTCACCCCGCGCTTCCAGACAGTTTACAACATTTCGTCGATCAATGGCCTGGACGTCACGGAGACCGTCAACCGTCCTCTGACCAACACCCGCTACGTGCTGCAGTTCGACAACGGCGTCACCTGGACGCTCTACTTCTCCTCCGAAGTCACGCTGCACTTCGACGGACACTCGACGCTTGACATGAAGAAGCCGTTCACGGGTATCGCTCGTGTCGCGCTGATCCCGGACGCATCGGCCCAGGAGCAGAGTTTCTTTGACCAAACGGCGAGCTGCGTCCTCAACGGCGGCCGAGTCGAAGCCCACAACGAAGACGCCTACGCTTACAAGTGGCAAACCAGCGGCGACTGCACCAACGGAATGCTGCACTACGCCCAGGTGCACCACATCGACACCCTGGACCGCAGATACGCCACGGAAGCTGAGGGCGTGGCTGCTCACTCCACCACGCGCGGACTGATGCAGGGAGTCGTGACCAAGACCTCGCCGCCCGAGTGGCGCATGGTGGAAACGGTGGACTTCCCCGTGGACTTCTACCCGCCGCGCAAGCCTGACGCACGTGCGGTCAAGACATACGAGATGAAGAAGAACCTGATCGCCGACATCGACGCCGAGTGGTCGATCGCTCTGGGTCAGAGCTACTACTTCAACGGCAAGGCTGCTCAGAAGTACGCGTCGCTCTGTCTGATGGCTGGAGACCCGTCCATTGTTGGCGAAGACGACACCGAGCTGCTTTCGCACTGCGTCAAGAAGCTGGAGGGTTTGCTGGCGCCGTTCCTGGACAACTCGTGGACCAACGCGCTCAACTACGACACCATTTACCGCGGCATCGTGAGCTCGCAGGGCTTCACTCTGCACGACGCGAACGTCGACTTCGGCAACACCATGTACAACGACCACCACTACCATTACGGCTACTTTGTGGTCACGGCTGCTATCATCAACAAGCTTGACCCCACGTGGTCGGGCATTCCTGCACTCAACCGCATGGCAGGCTTCATGGTCCGCGATGTCGCGAACCCGTCGGACGCGGACCCGTACTTCCCCAAGTTCCGCAGCCTCGACTGGTACCGCGGTCACTCGTACTCGCACGGCATCACGGCACTCGGTGACGGCAAGGACGAGGAGAGCACGTCCGAGGACATGAACTTCTACTACGGCATGACGCTGCTGGGCAAGGTCACTGGCGACACCCACCTCGAAACGGTTGGCAAGCTCATGGTCAAGCTCAACGCCCGTGCCATCCAGACGTACTTCCTACTCGAGGACGGCAACCGTGCCCACCCGGACCACTACCGCGACAACAGGGTCATGGGCATCCTCTTCGACAACAAGGTCACCTACGCCACGTGGTTCAGCGGTGAGAAGTACGCGATCCACGGCATTCAGATGCTCCCGGCCACGGCTGTCACCGAGTTCGTACGCACGCGCGACTTCGTCGCGCAGGAATGGAACCAGATTCTGGCCCGCGAGCCTATTGTCCAGAACGACGAGCAGACCAACCCGTGGCTTTCACTTCTCTATATGAACTACGCCACCGTCAACAAGGAGTTCGCGCTTGAGAAGCTGAGCAATGTCACCATGGACGATGGACTCTCCCGCTCCTGGGCGATGTACATCGCAGCCACCCGGCCGTAAGGTAGTAGATCCACTCGGCCGACTTACGATGATATGAGGGCGATGCCGGGAAGGCCTCGCCTTGTAGAGTATAAGTCGAACTAAATAGATAACAATTCATCGGTTCTTCACACACTATGCATTGTCTTGGCGATTGAGTGAGTGAAGGGATTGAGAGCACCAAAGCGACTTCGGAACCACGAGAAGCGGACTGTCACTGATCGAAAATGCTGTTTGGGTTCGTATTTCTTGTAGAAAAGTTGTAGCTGTAGTCTGCCGTTAGCGCTTTCTCCAGCTAGAAATCATACTCGTCGCCTCGAGGGCTTGCGATCGACAGAACTTCCTTCGTCTCGGTAGTTTCCTTCGCGTCCGCTTCAGGTGCTTTCGCCTTCTTCGATCCGTGCTTCCACTCGCGGATCTCTTCACGGAGTTTTTCGTCGCTCACTAGCTGTTGAAGTGTGAGCGGCTCCCCTGTTAGCGGGCAGCGGTTGCCAAAATCGCGGAACCAAGCCTCCATGACCTGACGCTCGAAGACTTGGCCGTACGGTGATCGCATCGGGTTCTTCATCAACTGCAGTGACACTGCACACTTGAACTCGGGCGGGATATCTCGTGATCCTGTTTTCTTTTTCTTCTTCTTGGAGGAGTCTTTCGGCTTCTTCCTGTGTTTCTCCTTGGGTGGTGAGTCAGCGGCAGGTGCCTTGGCGTCGGTGTCCTCTTCAGCATCGTCGTCCCCGTCATCTACCGCATCCGCATCTTGAATGGTGATAGCATTTAGACTCGGCAAGTCCCCGAGCAATTCGTACTCTTCCTTGCGTGACAAAGGCGACACCTTCTTAGCAGGAACAGGTTTATCCTCGACATTTGGCGTGGAGGCTGCGGCTTCAGCCTGCTTCGGTGGCGACGGCGATGACGCAGTTGGCAAGTGTGACGCAATGTCTTCGAGCATGGTGCGGATTTCGCTATGGATAGTGAGGTCTTTCGCAATAGAGCCGCGGTCAGTCTTGAGCAACACGTCCGCGCCGTAGACAACCAGCATCTTCACGATTGCCACTCGGGAATGATACGCAGCTTCATGCAGCGCTGTCCACCCGAGCTTGTTCGTCGCATTCTTGTTGACCCCCCACTCCAGCAGCATCTTGACGGTGGGTCCATGGCCTTGACGAGCTGCTGCGGCCAGCGGTAACTGCCCCGGGAACGGGCACAATGCAAACTCGGGGCATATGACATCGTGCTTGGCACCTGCGCGCAGGAGTTCCTGTGCGATGGTAGTATATCCGCGGTGGCAAGCATCGTAGAGTGGGGTCCACCCCACCGAGTTGGCAGTATTCACATTGGCCCCTGCTCGAATGAGCTTTATTGCCAGTGCCTCCAAGCCGTAGGCGCACGTGACATGCAATGCTGTCCAGCCGCACGAAAACGACCCGGGGCCACGACGCGTTACCCCGTTCAGGTCGGCCTTACCAGCAACCAGCTCCTTCAGGATCGCGATCCCTGCCTCTTGAGCGTTGAGCATGTGGCAGGCTGAGTGCAGCGGCGTCCAGCCATCGTTGTTGGGCAGATGCAGCGTCGCCTTGTCAAGCACAATCTTGTCGTTGCCCACGAAGACGGTCAGCTTGTTTTCTTCCGGGGCCTCCTCAAGCACCACTGGTTTGTCCGCTGCAGGCTTGACCGCTTCTCCGTTCTCGAGCGTCAACTGCTGGAACTTGCCGTCAGGATCAGGAGAGCGCACGATCAGCACCATGTTGCCGCCCTTGTTGAAGCCGTGCGCTTGGTCTCGCGGGTTCTTCGGCCCGACATGGAAGTCGTACAGTCGATACAGATCGGGAAAGCGCACGAAGCGCGGATCCAGCCCCTGCACCATGGCATCGCCCAGGATCATGGTGCACGCCAGCATCTGCTCGAAGGACGCTTGGGTAGACGCCGCGCCGCCCATCGTTCCTAGTTCACAAGAAGAGGATCAACGCTGGCAACAACAACAAGACCGCTGCAGAAGACAAAGTGGGAAGGTGCTGCGTCTTCGCAGGAGCCGCTCGCTGCGGCGACCGTTCGTTGTCGGACGCGAGAATGTGGAGCACACAAGGAATGGAGTCAAGCGAGTCAGTCTGCTTGCGATTTGGGCAACGGGTTTCTGCTGGCAACTAGCTGCCTCGCGCCTCACTTGATGCAGGGAGTTAGTCGCTTCACTGCGGTGCTGGGGCCACGACGACAGACTTGAGCTCCGTGGTGCTGGTCCAGGGCTGGTCGAACACCTTTACGATGAAGCGGACACCGTTGAGAGAGGCGCTCGAGCCTTCCACGTCGAACTCGTAGTTGGTGCCGGCCACGACCTGCGAGCGCACGGACACAACGTTGGCCACGGTCAGGTCGGAGCCTGCCAGCGCGCGGTCCAAGGCGGCGCGCGCTTCGGGCGTCACTTCCGTCGCGGGGGAGAAGCCACCGACGATAACGGGGCCAGGCATAACTGTCTGCAGCGGGGAAGCGTCTTGCGGGGATTCCTAAGATTTCGTTCTGATTATGTGCTACCGGGTTGTTGTCGAACTGTGACGCCGACGTCGAAGCTGTGTCAATGCTTTTCAGAGCTCTTAGATCCCCCGCAATGCAATAGGAACACGAAAGATGGAGAAACCACGCAGCTCACGTATCAACATGTAAACCCATACCGGTAGTTTGTTGGAGCGGCTGACATGGGCAGCAAGGTGGCTCTCCGCCTGGTCCTGCTGCCTTGTCCTTCTACCGTAGTCGCTGCTTCTAGTAGCTTCGCTGCCAGCGTTTGTCCATTTGTTGCCTATTCCTCCTTCTTGAACATTTTCTTGAACATGCCACCGATCCGCGACTTCCGGTGGCCATCTTCCCCATACAGACTGTTTCGGTTGAGGCTTCCGCGACCAGGAGGACTCATGCCCTCTGCGTGCGGCGACACTCCACGCGGCACCGGGTTGTTCATAATGGTATCTAAAGTCGCACGGCGCTCGGTGCGAGACGGGTTGGAGTTGACCGAGACCGACACAGGCACCGGCCCCATTGAAGTAGCCGTGTCCGACCGGTGCTCGCGGTGTTCACTCTCCCTTGTCACCTTGCTAGCAGCACTGCACATCATCACCACCAGCAATGAAACAACGTTAGTTAGCAATGTCGCCACGACAATGAAACTTGGTAGCGGTGAACTTACGAGGAGCGACGATTGATAAAATCGCTGCTGCGTCGTCCATTGTCATACGAGGGCTTCGAGTCCACTGCCATGGCCCGCATGCGCTCCAACAGATCCTCCGATACACCATCGGCTTCCGCTAGGCTGATGATATCGAGTAGCACATCCTGCTGCTGAACACGGGCCTTAAGCTCTGCCGAGTACACAGAGCGCTGCATCCGCAGATCCTCCTTCAACTCGGCCACCTGCTTCTTGTACTTCTTCATCTTCTCCTCCTGGGACTTGATCAGCGCAGCGTGCGTGCTCATGAGTCGCAGGTTAGCCTTCGATTGCTGCTTGTTGTGCTGGTTAAGCGCGGCAAACGATGCACCAGCAGCCGTGTATGCATCCTTGATCTTCTTGTTCTCCGCCTTCAGGTTTTCATTCTCCTGCGACAGCATCTGGATGAGCTCACGGCCCTTCGTAACTTCCTTCCGCAGGTAGTCGATCATGCGCTCCGAGTCATCGAGCAGCTTGCCGTCATCTATGGACTCACGTTCTATCCTGCTCGACCGCATGCTGCTTCGGTATTGGGGAGGTGCTTCGCTTTCGTAGATGCTGCTGGTCGCACTAGGCACAGACGAATTCCGAACCTGGTTCAGCTCCTGCTGCAACGACGAGTTCTCTGCTTCAATTTCCATGCGAGCACGTTTTTCGTCCTCCAAACGGTGCTTCAGCAGCTCTACCTCAGTCTCCATGATATCCTGTTCCTTCCGTTCCGACAACAGCCTATGGTACTTGCCCACTTGCTTTTTCATCTTTAGGTTCGACTGAATCTTGATGACAGCGCTACGAAACTTGGCATACTTCTTTTCCGATAGATGCTTGCGGTACGCAGTTTGGACCTTGATCGCGCTTTTCTCTTTCATCATCAGGTACACACGCTGGCGCGAGCGAACTCCACGCCACACGCTCTGCACGATAACGCACTTCCTGCGCGTCTCCAAATACGCTTGCCGCTGCATCCGGCAGCGTTGAAGGGCTTGAATTTTAGATATCACGGCGCGAACTTTCTTGATCCTTCGCCTTGCCATCCACCGTCGTGCAGCCTGCTGAATCATTATTGCTCGGTCGTGCACGAACGTTGTGCGTCTGTGCTCCAAGAACTCCAGCACGTCCTTACCGAAGTAGACCAGGCTTTTGCCGACCACGAAAGTGGGTGTTCTGGAGTGCTCGCTGCTTTCTTGCGTCCGGGCAAAGTCTTCTCCGTTCAGCAAATTCATAGCGAGTTGCTCACAAGCCTCAGTAACAGTTGTAGATTCCTTCGTCAGCGTCGCCTCCTTTTTGGTTCTCATCATTACAAATCGGCGCAGGAACTTCTCATGCGCCATCTTGTTCGGGAACGCGGCGCGTGTGATACGGATTGCTTCAACTACGCCGGCGCACCGGAGCTGGTTGACAACCGCATCGATTTCGTAGATGTCCGGGCTCTTTTGCGAGTTAGGCTTAATGCAGCGTACATAGTGAACCTCGGTGCTGGAGATATCGCTCATCAGTAATGACAACTGCGCCTTGAACTTGTAGCTCACGGTTTCTTGCATGAATGTAGAAGTTTTCCGGCTAACAGTACTCCGTCGGCCTGACTCCATCATGGCTGCAGCGCGGACTGCCAGATCCGCGTCCGTCATAAACGCTGTGTTGTTGTCGTCGCCGAATACCATCGACATCAAGCCATTCGAGCTCGTGCCGAGCAGTTCCAACAGATCAGTCTGGAGTGAGTCCTTGTTCTTCTCGACAAAGCCTTCCGCGTCGTACGTCACAGGGCCTGCGTAGTGGTGCAGCAGGAAGTGCATTTGACTCAGACGTGCTCGCTCAAGGCGAGGGTGAGACTCGCGCAGTGACACTAGCTTCGACACGAACGACGAGTCGCTACCCATGGGACGAACACATTCTTCGTTGAGCAGCGCCATCACGCCCATCGAGTTCTCCAGGAGGTCCAGCATGTCTTGGTTGTCTTGGTACTTCACGAACTCCCAAGCAACATTCTCTTGCTGGTACTCCTCCTGCACTGTCTTGAACACATCCAACGTAAACTTCTGCTGTAGCTTTTCGTTTGCAAAGTTGATGCAAAACTGTTCAAAGCTGTTGTGCTCGAAAGACTCAAAACCGAAGATATCCAGCAAGTCAATGTGCAGGTACGATGGTGTGGATGCACTTCGGTCGGCCGAGTTCGAGATACTGTGGTTCACCCGACGCACTAGATACCCAAACACGCGCGCGTAGATTTCCTTTGCTAGAGCATCACGGTTGTTGCCGGCTTGGTGGTCCGACAGCGGTACGCAATACACTTCTTGACGCGCCTTGACCGTGCGGCTGCAGAGCTGTTTGCTCAGCGCTGCCACTTCCACACCAAGGAGCCTCGCGCACTGCTCGATTTCCTTCTTCTGCTGCTCAATCTGCTCGGCTGTGGCGGATCCAGACGGCGACGACGCATTAAGAGAAGCAACAGCTTGACTAGCATCGTCCTTGTTCGATTCGAGCGGCACGAAATCAAGCTGACCAAGACGCAGGATACCGCATAAAGCGCTGAAGAGCTCATTCTGCTCCTTGTCGCTGAGTCCAATGGTAGTCAGTGCATCGCGGGTCACCTGGTAACGCTCGAGGTCGGTCTTGCCGTCCAGGGTGAGCTTCTCATCCTGCAAGTAGCGGAACTCCTTGGCCGACGTGTCGTCATTGAAGCTGAACACGTCCTCCTTGGCGCTCACAAGCTGGTAGAAGATGTGGTAGTTGCGCTCGCCCGCAGCCTGCGCCACTACGCGCGATTTCTCCAACAGATAGTGGCGACACTCTGCCCCGACGAGGCAGTAGTCGCTGTTGAACTGCAGCTGCGTGAACTTTCCGAATCGGCTCGAGTTGTCGTTGCGGATGGTCTTGGCGTTACCGAAGGCCTCCAGCAACGGGTTACTCTTGAGCACCTTCTCCACGACGATCGTCTCGCCGCTCTCGGCCGGGTGCAGCCTCTTGGCGATGCCCATGGAGATGCTGGCGAGGTGCTCCAGCATGATCTTGACCGTCTCGGTCTTGCCCGCCCCAGACTCCCCGCTCACGAGGATGCTCTGCGGGGTGCGGTGCTGCTTCATGTGGTGGAAGGCCTCGGCGCTGGTCGCGTACACGTGCGGCGGCATCTCGTCCCACGGCCGCTGCGTGTACAGGTCGCGCAGCTCCTCCGAGTAGTGCTCCTTGACCCACTGGTACGGGTTCACGGCCACCACGATCTTGCCCGTGTACGTGTACGGCTCCTTGGCGTAGAAGCGCTCGCGCACGTTGTAGACGATGGCGGGCTCGTGCAGGTGGCCCAGCTCGCACATGTCCTCGGCACCGACGCTGGGCTTGGGCTTGGCAGCCTCGTCCTCCTCCGGGCCGTTCTGCAGCGGCAGAGAGTCGGGCATGCCGTCCTCGTTCAGGTCCACGGTGCGCTCCTCGGCGGGCGCGTCCTGCTCATAGCCAGCGCCCGAGGCGTCGGCCAGCGGCTGCACGCGCACGCGGAAGACCCTGCCGCTCGCGTCCACCGACAGGACGGTGGCCGGAACCCACACGAGCTTCTCGTCCGGGATGAACACGCGGATGCCCTCCATAGTGCGGAATGGGAGTGATGGTCAAGCGAGCGCGGGGGACGTCTCCCTGAGACCAGCTTGGAGACCGAGTGCGGGGGAAAGCGTGCGTGGCGTCGAGCGACGATCCGATTTAGCGGGGAGACGTCTGTTTATGCACCATTGACTTGACTTTTGTAAGAGCTGGAAGGAGGCAACTTCACGTAAGCAACTTAGGCGGGGGGGGAGAGGTCTGCTGCAGGCAACAGAGCGGCCAGAGGGCAGTGAGGCTGCTCTCTGTGTCTCGGAGCAGGACGCGTAGCAGCTCGAGGTTCGCGCATTAACGTCGTCAGCTCGCCGCGGTGCGACGACGGCAACAGGCGGCTCGTCTCCACCGAAACGTAGTGACATCCTGCTCAATAGTGACTTCAAGCCGCATCCGCTCATAGTGACGATATAGTGACAATTCGGGTGCCAGAGACTATAAGATGGCTTCACTTGTGATGCTATTTTTACGAGCTGGAGCTTGAGCCCAGGACTCGCCGTCTATCTGTCTGGGGGGCTGCAGGTCCAACAATTGCACCGAGGTGGGCTGTGCAAAAATGCCGGTCGTGCGCTTCCAGCAACGCGACGACCAAGTGGAGTACGACGCGCTCACCACTGCGGAGCTACTTGGCTCGCAGGAAGGAGATGACGACGTGCACACGGGCCGAAGCGCTGGCACCGAGAGCGACGAGCTGCACTCGATCGGCGAGGACGACGAGCAGTCGCTGCTGAGCCAGCTGGCAGCGCTGCAAGCCGCCGAGCGATCTCGGTCCGTGCGGTTCGAAGACGAGGAGTCTGTCGATTCACAAGAGCCCCAACAGTACCCTCGCGCTGTCGCCGCTGGGATCAACGCCTCGGCGTCATCTCCTCGATCCCCGTTGCTTAAGAAGTTTGCACCCGTACAGGACCGCCGCGTCAACACCATTCTTCTCGAGGCATTGCATCTGACCGACATATCAAGGGACGAGATCGGCTTGATCGAACGATCGATCAAGCGGCTCAATGACGCGATTCTAGGTTTTGCTTTGCTCGTGGACAAGCAGGTGAAAATTGTCGGCGCCCCCAGCGCAGAGGAGCGTGGCCGCGTCAAAGCAGATATTCAGGATCTCTCGTGTCAGCTGAAGGCCTCGAATGCATTGATAGAGAGCACCTGTGCGCGAATGAAGAAGCACTTGGTGGCAGGGAGGAACCAAATTAGTGCTCACAAGCGGAGACACCAGGCAGAGCAAGGTGAAGTTGAAAACTCGGACAGCGAGATAATAGAGTGCACTTCTCCACGCTGTAGTGCCTTCGGGCACCAGCACCAGCATTGGCACCAGCAGCAACAGTTGCTGGAGCGTCAACAGACCCAGCACAGGCCGCAGTCGACGGAGCAAACTGGAATTCGCTTCAATCGGTCACCGCCACGACCAACTATCGCACCAAATATCCCGTACGGCTGCAGAGGTCCTGCAACCAAAGACGGTGTATCCTCGATGATGTCCGGCAACGCGTCGCCAGGGAAAAGAAATAGCGCTCCGACGGAGTCTCGAACACCACGAGAATCGAACGTTCCTCTCATCTGGATCCTCAAGCCTCGGCCTGTTGGTGACGACGATGAAGTCGATGAATTGGTTCCTACTGGAATAGTATCGACCGATCTGTTTACCTCCGTGTTGGACGCAGTGGGGCTTCACGACAAAGAGTTCCTGGAAAGGAGAGACTTGAGGACGTTCCTGCATGGCGTGTTGGCGTTTTTCATCGCTCGGAACCCGGCACTCAGGTTCATGGACAAAGCTTACCATCGACGCCTCATGCCCGACTACGTCAATGAGCTGGCCGACGCGTTAGTGATGGATATGCAGCTCATTCCACAGGTACTTACAGACAAAGGCACTTTGCCCCATCCTTGGTTCACTCATCACCAACGCTTGCCTCTCTGCCTGAACAGCTCTCGGGAAGGTCAGTCATCGTCACGCCCGTGAACACGCTCGAGGTATACGTGTGTACGGAGCCCTACCGCTTTGACCGACTGCTGCACAACGTCCACGTGAGTCTTAGCGACAGCTCGATCAAGGATCCAAACGGCTCCTTCACTGCGCCGCCGTTCGCTGACGCCGCAGCGGAGGCGGCCGCCGCCACGTTCCCCTCGAGTCCGTTCAAGGAGCAGATGACGCGCAACGGAGGCATCCTGAAGGGCGGCAAGGTCGTCGAGCTCGTCGTGGCCAAGCCGCGGGAGCCCGAGCTCCTTGAGACCGCGGAGCAGACGCTGGGCATGGCCAAGCTGCTGCACGATCTGGCCACAGCCGAGTGCGAGGCGCGGAGCGGCAGCCGCATGTCGATCCGGGCGCAGGTGCCGCACGCGAAGGAGTTCTCCAAAGCCTACATCGCTTCGTCCAAGGAGCTGATGCTCCAGGAGACGAGCTTCCTCTGATCGGCCGTCACCTACGGTCTCAACTGGAAGCATAACATAAGCTTGATTGAGTGCGTCGTGCGAGCTTTCATGCTGAACGCCAGCCAGATGCCGGTCAGGCTAGTCGCGCGACTAAGAAACTTGCTCAAAATACCATTTCTAGCTGGGATCGCAATGTACATCGCACGATCACATGTTGCTCTCGCGAGTTACCACTAACTATTGTCACACCCTGCTCGGCACTGCCTGCCTCCTTGCCTGTCTGCTTCACGCTCAATACTACACGGTGTCGGAAAAAAAAAACTAAATCTGTCGCTCAATACTCCACCATTCGTCTCGAGTGGTTGCTGGCGCTGCTGTTGCGGCGGTGCAGCTGTGCTCGTCGCTTCCGCTCCCTCTGCTCCTCCTCCGGGTTCAGCGTCGGCACGCTGTACTCGCAGAGCGACACGTACGAGGACCCTCGCTCTCGGATGGCGCAGGGCGCGACGCTCAGGAACTTCTGCACGGCGAAGGATTCTCGCAGAAATGCCATCTGCTGCACTGTTCGCAGCAGCTCCTGGAAGCTATCGCACCTCGACTGCAAGTGCGACCGGTCGTGTCGTTTCCAGAACGTGAGGAAGCCCGCGTGGGGCAAGGGGGGCAGCGCGATGGCCATGATGGCGCGCTCGAGCTTGTCCTCCTGCGTCGTGGCGTCGGTCGGCGCGGGCGCGACCCCCCTGGCCAGTCTGGCCACCGCCTTGCTGCGGTAATACGCCTGCCGGCTCTCGAGAATCTCGCTGAGCTGACTGTGCAGGTCCTTGAAGTCCGAGTAACTGCGGCGGATGGTGTACGTCTGAAGGGGGGCGTCGTGGTCCACCACGTCGATGTGGTACATGACCTTCTTCTCCCGGCCCCGCATGGAGAAGCCCGAGAGCACGAGGTCCGAGCACGCGTCCGAGGACGACGCCGTGGAGCGTCGGCTGGAGGCCGTGGACTGGCCCAGCTCCTGCGGTCGGATCTGTCGCGTTGCGTCGGACTGTGCCCCGAGCTTCTCGAGCTCGAGCTCGTCGTCCGTGCAGGTCATGGTGGCGTTGGACGGCGGGTCCCGGGGCTTCTGCACGTCGTCCTCGTCCAGCGGCTGCGGCTTGTCCTCGCGGGTCTCGCACACCGGGCCCAGCGTGGCAAAGAGGCTGCTGTTGCTGACCTTGATTGGGGACGGGAGCACCTGCGCCGCGGCGAAGTACCAGTCGGGCAGGCGGTCCACCGCCGCCTCGAGCTGCCTGCCCCGCGACACATTGGGCTCCGCCATGGACAGCGCGAATTCACTTGTGCGCAGCGCGGGGGCAGCGCAGCTGTGAGGGAATCATCGGTTTTGGGCTCATCCCCGTCTTTGGCGCTTTCAAAAACTTGGTTTCAAGGAAGTTCCAAAAGCTCGAACCGACTTGGTTTCAGTATACCGGGTTTTCCCAGGTTTATCGCCAAGATGCCTTCGCCGGCACGCAGCTGTTCGCGTTGATGCCGGCTAGCAGCGCTGCTTTTCGTGGCGCGCGAGAAGGCTGCATCGGTAAAATGCTGGCGGGCTGTCCAGCGTTGAACCATTTGCTTGTAGTTGAGCGATCCACCCAGACAATCTTCGACCGCATGCGCTGCTGCATGGCCGCATCGGTCGAAGGGAGCACGTCCGCTCCGGCTGAAGGACCGCTGCGTAATGCGGTCCTCACGCCGAGAAAATCTGCCATCAAACGGCGCGGCGCAAGAGCTCGGCACTTTTGACTCGCCGCCTGCCAGCGAATGTACAGATTGGATAGCCCCTTGGCGTTCAGGTTGTTTAGGATAAGAAGCGGCAAACACGCGAACACGGACATTTATTCGGCGATTTTAGACGTTGTCGCCGATCCTGAGAGAAAAGTAGAACGCGAGAGAGCGCTTATTCTTCTGGATCGGCAACGCCTTGCCGGCTCCATCGCCTCCCTCACGGCGACGCTCGTGTATCGCCTGCGCCTGACCCCATGCTTCATACTCGGCCTTCATGCCAAGAAGGCCGAGCATTTTCGTAGGGGTTCGCCCTGTATGCGTGCTAAAAACATGCACACGCATGTCCAAGTGTCCGCTGTCGGAGTGATGGTAAGATCAGTTGAAGACCGCCCGACGCGTGCAATGACTCATTGCCAATGAGACGTCCATGCGAGCCGCTCATGCCAGCATAAAATTGGTCAAGCAGATCCTGCCACGATTCATGTTCCTGCAGCAGGAACGTGCTAGCTCAAATCCTAAATGCTCGCAAAAGGCACCAAAGCGTCGCCGTGAAAAGACTCGGATTCTTGCTCGATGGCGCCGCAGAAGACCAGCTCCGGCGAAACTCTCTCGGTTGCAAACTCCGACTCCTTCCGGGCCCCTGCGAGCGCAATGCGTGGCCCTGCTGCTTCGACCTCTCAACGTCAACAGGACCTTTTTTCCGGCCAGACAAGCCAGGAATACCGCCACACAAATAGTTAAGGGGCCAGGCACCGGCGTGCTCCCCGAAAGCCTTGCCAGCGCAACCTCCACTTGTCCTCGCCAACGCAATCCGTCCAGTTGGGCACCAGCGTAGCATTTTCTCGTCCACGTGTCTCCTTGACTTTCTCCTTGCCTCATGACGATCCAGCGCTCGCCGCGGTCCGCGGCCGAGCGTCGGCGCGAGCGCGAGATGCAGAGCGAGCTGCTCAAGTTCCACCGAGACCAGACGGACCCGATCGCCACCAACGTCACCAAAAAGCGCGTCCGAGAGCCCCGCGTGGAGCTGGAGACGAATCCGTTCTGCGCGGAGCGCCAACTGGCCGACAGCTACCAGCAACTTAACTTCAACAAGGTGCAGTCCGGACCCATCTCACGTCGGACGTTGCGTGGTCTGACTCGTATGCTCGGTTGTGCCACATGCACGTAGAATCCTCGCTTCTACTCGGTATCCGTGCAGGACGGCGCGCGCGTGGGGCAGAACCCTCGAAACCATTCCAGCGTAAGGATCCACGGAGAAGCCCCGCACGGGATAGTATAGTACCTCACGCCTTTGCTGCGTCTGTAGTTCATCAACCAGTCGGCCGACTTACTGGCCAGCTCGCGCTTCGACGCGCGAGCGAGGCCCGAGTTCTCCACGCTGCCGCCGGCCACCTCGTACACGCCCGCGGTGGCCCATTTCACGGCTCCCAGGGTGGTTAGTGTCGACCCGAGCGACCTGCGTAAGCTTCCAGCTGACAGGAACAGCAAAGCCACTGCAGATGTCAAAGCGAGCACTCGGCACTTGTTCCCGCCGGGCCACAATCAATACGGGTGAGTCGCTCTATCCACTCGCGCTTTCGCCACACTCAAATGCCCAGAACTCACCCCAGTGCTTGGCGATTGTGTTGTGGCTCGTTTTGCACGTGTAGAGCCCATCTGACGTCGCAGGGCGTGACGTTCGGCCACCGTCCAAGTGTACGCTTCCCTGCAGAAGATGCATCAACCATCCTGTCTCATTCACTTACTCGCATCCTTGTGTGTCCCATCTACTGGTAGTCTGCGGCGAGGATGTTCGACCACCTGAGCAACAGCGTCAGCGGCACGAACAGTCCCAGAACGCCAGGGAGCAAAACTTTAGCGCGCAAAGCCTCCTCGACCCCTGTACGGACGGGCATGAGCGTCATGGAGCTGGCTCAACTGCTGACCCCGGCAATATCGACAAAACCCTCTTCGTTATCAAGCAAAAGCTCGAGCAAAGCGTTGCAGCGCTGGAAACCAGGCTCCACTGAAACCTCCATCAATTCGGGTGAAGCGTTCGCCTTAGACGAAGAGGTCGACGACGAACTCCGCCGGCAGGATGCTGACAAAAAGAAAAAATCACGCGCGTTGGAGCTGGAGAAGGGCTTCATCAACTACGTGTATAACCCACCGCGCGAGCTCAAGCCTGGTCAGTTCCCTGCGCCTGACCAAACAACTGCGCAGCTTATCGACAAGTATCGTAAACTTGCTGTCGGCAAGTTACCTGACATGTTCTAGTCGGCCTAAACGCAATGGTTTTGACAAGTATACAAGCTCCAGCAACTACTTACGTAACAATTAGTAAGTGTTTGACTTCGTTTCGAGTTTAGCAGTTCGTCATCTCCACACTCTCCACTGACAAGGCCTTTCCTAGTTGACTAAATATGCGTGGCATTATTGTTATATCTGGGACGAACGACCTAGAAGTCAGGATCCCAGTCGCATTCGTAACCGGGGTCCTCGACTTCATGGCGGAAGTCCTCGAAGTTAGATGTGTCGAAGTCGTCACGGACCTGTGGTACGATAGGGGGCTTCATACTCTTGTTCCGCAAACTGTCCCATTGAAAGCTCGAAAACCAGCGGTGGTTGATGATGTCCTTGATCCCGTGCTTCATATTTCCTAGCCGTCGAGCCGGGGTCTGGCTGAGCAATTTCTGCACGAGATCAACACTTGCTCGGCTAACATAATGCAAAAGCACGAGACAGAGATATCAGTACGAATTCACGACGAAGGCAACATGAAATATAACTTACCCCATGTAGGACGGGAACTTGACGTTGCCCTGGATAATGAGAGCGTAAATCTGCATCGGATCCTGAGCGTAGAATGGAGCCGAACCCGTCATTAGCTCGAAGATAAGGATGCCTAAGGCCCAGTAGTCTACTGCCTTATCGTGCCCCTTGTTCAAGATAATTTCCGGTGCCAGATAATCAGGCGTGCCGCACAAAGTCCACGTGCGATCCGTCACGAGCTTGGCTAGTCCAAAGTCCGCAAGCTTCATGAAGCCTTCGTTGTCTAACAGGATGTTCTCGGGCTTCAAGTCACGGTACACGATGCTTTTGGAGTGCATATGCTGGAACACTAGCACGACGCTTGCAATGTAGAACCTTGCGACGGGCTCCTCAAAGTGGTCCCTCCGACGCAAATACGTGAAGAGCTCGCCTCCCAGCGCTAGCTCTACCAGGAAGTAGAGGTGCGTTCGGTCTTTGAATGTTGTGTACAGCTTCAGAATAAACGGGTGATCTAGTGCAAGCATTACCCGCTTCTCGTTCAGCACGTGTTCTTTCAGGTTGTTTTCCACGATATGTGACTTGATTAAACACTTCAATGCGTACGCGCGGTTTGAGTCTGCGTGTCGTACAAGTCGGACACGCCCAAATGCACCACGACCCAGCGTCTGCAGCACCTCCAACTCTTCGCGCGGGATTTCCATGTAGTACTTGTAATCGGCAGTGTCTGTCAGTGCTTCCGTCGATGTCCTCCTATGGGCGAGATCTTTAGTCTCAAGGTGGGCCGGCTCTCGGTCCATGAGCTCCTGGAGTGTGCCTAACATTGCAATGAAGTGGGCACGCTCAAGCGTAACACACTGCACTCTCGTCACTGCTGTACAGGTTGCAGACCTCATTTCATCTTTGAAAAGCGCCATTTCCCCGAAGTGGTCACCAGCCTTTAGCCTCCGGATAATATTTTCCTCGCCGGTGTTGGTATCCAGCTGCGTGACTACGATCTCACCCTTGTTGATAATGTAGAACTTCTCCCCCACCTCCCCCTGCCGCACAATTGCAGCATTCTCCTCAAAATCTTCCCAGTCCATGGCTGCCGCCACTTGTTGCATTTCTGACGCGGTGAGTTTGCTCAGTATTGCGATCTTCTCCAAAACCTCGAGCGTCCGGTTCAGACGATTAAGCTTGTGTGAGGCTAGGATTTCGCGGAAGGTGTTACGCTCGAGTGCCCATAGCTCCACTTCAGTCACAGCACGAATGGTAGCAGCTCGCGGCATGTTGTACAGCAGTGCCAGTTCACCAAAGCCCAGCCCAGGGCCAAGGAAACCGTACCGAATCGGCGGTGCACCGCCCATCGATACTAGAATCTCAAGCTGTCCGCTCTCGACAGCATAAAAGTTATCACCTTGCGCTCCTTGTTTGATCACCAGGTGACCGGGCTCGACGCGCATTGGGAAGAAGGCGTCCAAGCAGTCCCGAATTTCACCGTGAGACTGGCCTTTGAACAGGACGTTGGACTGCAGTACCTTGAGCAAAAACTGCCTAGAGCTCTCTCCTTTTGGATATACCACGCGCTCTTTTGTCGACATGATCTTGCGACTCGGCATGACTTCAGCGCTCACCTCGACACGCCGCAGTTTTTCCTTTGAAGAAGTAATTGGTGCCGCACCAACGTCGCTGTCGAGTCTACTGTTTTCGCTCGAGTTGTATCGACTTTTTGCAGCCGAGTCTGGTTGATCATCGCCATCTCCTACCAGTTCCGTTGCCTCATGAAGCAATGTGAACCGAGGGTTGAAGCTGTTGTCCTTTTGGGGTGTGGTCCCTGATGTCGGTTCTGCGCTCGACACTCGATTGTCTTTCTCCTTGTCCTTGCTCCGCACCTTCGCCATCATGGCCGATGCTGCAGCGCGTCCAGGCGGCAACTTCTCCTCTGCACCATCCGCCCCTCCCGGTGAATTGTGCATGGGGCCAATGTAGCCGCCCCCGGCCAGTCGTTCCTGCAAGGTGCGGATGACCTGGTCCTTCAGTATCAGCTCCTTGCGAATGCGTTCATACTCGCTCTTGGACACGCCACCGCCCATTGCAAAGGCTCCGACTGGCAGGAATGACGACGAAGAAGAAGCTCGTTACGCGTGGGGCATTCCAAGTAGCGATCGTTGGTTGGTTAGCTGCTCGCCGTCCAACCGACGCTCCGCCAGCCGTGATGCGGAATTCCTCGCTGTTAGCACGAAAAAATGCGGCGTGCAGGACCCGGTGCGGAAGACGAAAAGAGCTATTTTCTCCCTCGAGGCAGCGAAGAGCCCAAGGCAGCACCTCGGACCGTCAAAAATAGTTGCGCTAACTAAAGATTGTCAGCCGAAGCGACAAAACAGCGGTAGACATGGCTACATTTTGGACCGACTACCTCGATCATGAAAGGGCGCAAAACACGGGCTCCACTACGCGCAGAGAGCTCGCTGCTGCTGCTGTTTCGCCACCAGGATGGCGGCGGCGATGAGCTCCGGCGCGAACGAAAGCCGCCGAAGCCGCCGTCGGGCCTAACCCACTGAATTGATCGCTGTCGTGGCGTGCGAGCGCCTTGGAAAGTGCGCGTTGGCAACCCCCATGTGGCGCGCGCGCTTTGCTGCGGGCGTGTCAAACACGCCCCGAAAAATTGGCAGCGAGTTGATGTCGATCGCCCCGGTTTCCCCTATCCGGATAACACCGCCGCGGGAGAGAGCGAGAAAAGAAAGCAACAGCCTGCTGCTTCGGAAGCCACACAGTGCGAGGCAAAGCGGCGTTTCAGGCCCCCAAGGTGACTGGCAGGCCAAGAGAAACCGCAACTCCACCGCCCGGCGGCAGCAACCCACGCGGCCATTCTCCAACGTGACCAGGACAGCCTTCTCGCTCTGCGTCGGGACCTTCGAGCCGAGCTTGTTGCGCGCGGCCGAGTTATCCAAGAGCTAGGGTTTGCGTCGCCTTCCCCCAGTTGCCTAACGCGGCAATCACTGGTAAGTCGCAGCGTTGCCTAACTCGGTTGCCCTTGAGATATGGCACTCACCGCTCGATGTGCGACTGCGACAGCGACGAGCTCGACTTTGGCCCCCAGCCGTCGACTGAGAAACCCAGTTTGACACCCACCTCATTCTCCATTTTGCGCCGCACACAGCAAGCAAGCCGATCGAGCACCCCCGCCCAAAGTGTTCGAATCATGCGGGTTGTAGCTCCACCCTCCCTAGGCCTCCGCTACAGCGAGTCCGCCGTGCCCGAGCGCTTCGACGCGTCGCTCCAGCTGCCGACCAGCGCCAACCGCAGCAGCTTGGCGGCGCTGGACAAGCCCACGGGCTTCAACGACCCGTTCGGGCTGCGCGACAGCTACACGAGCGAGGCCAGCGGCTTCGACGTGCTCAACTTCTGGAACGTCGAGACGGACCACGACGCGTCCCAGAGCCAGCTCCTGACCCCCACAGCCTTCCAGGACCCGTACCAGGGCGTGACCGTCGAGGTGAACAACCACTCCATCAACAACCAAGGCGTCGTCATGTACCACGTGGACATCAAGGGCCCGGACGGCATCCTGTCCACGTACACGATCCGCCGGCGCTTCCGAGCCTTCAAGAACCTGCACAGCGAGCTCACGCGCCTCCTGCTCGAGTACCAGAACGCCAGGGCTCAGCTGGACGCGGCGGTGGCAGCCAGGACGCCCTATCCGCTCGACGGGCCAGAGAACCACATCCCACTGAGTCCGCACAGCGCGGCGGCGCTGGAGAAGGCCCCGCCCGTGTCCAACACCAACTACAGGACCGTCACGCTGCCCTCGCTACCCAGCGCAGGCGTCTGGAGCTACCTCAAGCGCCACGACGTGCGGCTCGTGGAGCAGCGCAAGAGGCGCTTCCAGGAGATCCTGCGGCTCGCTATCCGCCACCCGGCGACCAAGCACAGCGGCGTCTTGGACGAGTTCTTGAGCGTGGCCCCCAGCGAGATCTCGCAGCGAGGTTCGTCGTACGTGTCACTGCAGGACTACAGCGTGCCGGTGTTCGACCGACAACGCGAGTCCATCGAGCGACGGCAGAGGAAGATGCGGGTGCTGGAAGACCGGCGACTTCGCGCAGGGTCCGACAGCCAGTTTGGAGAGCGGGCACACCAATAGGAACTGGTGTATAACAGTAAGCTGTATCGATAGTAATGAACGTTTTCGTGAACGGGAAAAGCACGCGGCCTTCATATTTACTTCATTGACGACTCTTAGAACTGCGAGCGCAGGCCACCTTTGCTCTTGCCGATATGTACGGGCAGCTTGGATGTTGAATCTTGGCCGGGACGCTTCGGTTTCCGGAACAGGATGCGGCCGTCGACGCCCGTAGCTGCTCGGCGAGGCGGGGTGTTGGCCTCTGATGGCTTCGTCTTCTGCTTCTTACTTTGGGGCATTGACGATGAAGCGGACGGCAGACCCAGTGCCCCAGAACTGCCGGATATCGCGCCGCTGACCTCCTTCGCGCGGTAGAAATCTGGCGCGAGGTCCACGAGCCAACGCGGGTCGATCCTGGACACGTCGCGAACGAACTCCTCCGTGGTGAGCACGCTCTGATGGAACATGATCCAGTCGGGAAGCGTGCCCATGTGATAATACACGCAGGTTGGATGCAACTGCACTCGCCGCTGGTCGCGCAGTGTGCGATAGACACCGTCAGCGTGCAGCTTGGCGGCGTTTGCAAAGTAGCCACTGACCAAGCACTTGCGAATCGCTGCACTGCGAGCCGTGTCCTCCGTGTCGTCACCGCTACTGCCGAGTCTCACGTAATCTTCCTCGCCACTGCTGCCCCCCAGCGTCTTGAAGCGCGTCACGTACTGCTTGAGATGCCGGCGAATCTCTGTAGCGCGCAATAGCGCTCGATGGCTGAGCAGATACTCATCGCACCATGATCGGCTCTTGTTATTATCCACGAATTCATCGTAGATGGCCAAGTACATCAGGTGGTCGCCGTCCGGATGAGCGAAATGCTCCATGGCTTCAGCGATTTTTTCCTGCCGCTCTCTGGAACCGCGTGAACCCAGAAAAACATCTCCCACAGATAACACACTTGCGATACTAAGCATCTCGCGCGTGCAGTCAAAGCGAAATGATGATAGCAGCACCTTCGCTAGCGCTGGCGCCACCGGAAACTCGGCCATCTGCGAGCCCAGTGGATCTATGAGACGACAGTCCGTGTCAATGGCGCCCAGCGAAAACAACAACTCCAGTGCGCGAATAAGCGCTTCTGGTGATGGAGGTGACACAAAATCAAAGTGTGCCAGATCCTGAATGCCCATGCTCAGCAAGTACAGCGCCACGGTCGCCAAATTCGTGCGCTGCATCTGTGGGATCGTTTCCTTCGCGAGCTTAGTGCGAAAATGCTCGTGCGTGCACAAGCGAAAACACTTCCCAGGACGTGAGCGTCCTGCGCGACCTGCTCGCTGCTTTGCGGAGGCCTTGGATACAGGTGCGGTGAGCAGCGCTTCCACTCCCGTCAGCGGGTTGAAGAACGCGAGCTTCGTGAAGCATCCATCCACCACAAACACGACACCTTCAATTGTCACGGAGGTTTCAGCGATCGTAGTAGCCACGATTACTTTTCGACGTACACCTCGAGGCGCCGGCAAGAATGCATTTTGCTGCATGTGCAGTGGCAGTGTTCCGTACAAGGGAACAGGAAGGATATGTGTCGGCGCTCTGTCGTTCAACGCTCTGACAACAAAGTCGATCTCTTCCTGACCAGGCAGGAACACCAGCACGTCACCTTCACCTTCGTGCTCGTCAATCGCCAGCACCGTATCGATAGCCTTCTGCAGATAGTCTCCACACGGTTCCTGAAGGTACTCGTTATCCACGGGAAATTGTCGTCCTTCCACTGACACCGCGACAACGTCCTTCAAAGTCGGCGGCGATCTCCCCGACGACGTCGAGCCCTTCTCCGGAACCTTCTCCTTCCTCCTCCGAAAGAACTTCTCAAACGTATCCACCTGCAGCGTAGCCGACGCAATGATCACCCGCAGATCCGGACGCTTCCTTTGGATCTTCTTGATCAGCCCCAGCAGCAGATCCGTCTCCAAGTTGCGCTCATGAGCCTCATCCTGTTTACACAACCAACAGCATCAGCAAAAGCGTCAGTCCGCGCAGCACTAACCAGGAGCCTTACACCACCAACTGGATCGTGTTGTCCCCACCAGCATCACGACGGAGTAGCGCGACAGTAGCGGGTCTCGCATGGTCTCTCTCAGCAGCAGTCCGTCCGTGACGAACTTGATCTTGGTGCGCTCCGGGTCCCACTTCTCCTCGAACCTCACAGCGTAGCCAACTTCTTCGCCCACCTGGCACCCCATTTCCTGGGCCACGCGCTCTGCAATCGTCACGGCGGCGACGCGCCGCGGCTGCGTGCACACGATGACCCTGTTCCTGGGCGTCTCCGAGCCTGCTTGAGCTCTTCTGGGCCGGGATGTCGCCCATCCCGCCTCCATAAGGTACTGCGGCACCTGCGTCGTCTTCCCCGAGCCTGTGGCGCCCACGAGAATCGTCGTGGCGTGTGTCTCGACCGCGTAGAGCAGCTCCTCGCGGTGCTTGGACACTGGCAGTCGCGCTCGCTGGGCGCGCAGCGAGAGCCCGTGCAGCGGATTGAACTGCACACCCGGAACCTCCGCGTCTGTAGGCAGGTCACGAGCGGCTTCCGCCTCGGCGTCCGCGCCCGGGAGCGTCGCGCCGGGCCGCCAGAATGCAGCCATTTGCGCAGCAGCACCTTCGACGGTAGGATACGTCAGGTAGTCACTAACGTCAACTTTACAGTACGATATGTAATTTATACGTAAATGTCAGGAACTAGCACGGTTCGTTCCGGCTCGGTCCGGTAACCTTAACCGGTTAATGCTCTTGCCATTTGTATGGAGTGAGTTGCGTTTTGTATGGGCGACTTGCAATTTGTATGTAGGGCTTCGGCCATCGGATGGCTGGTCGCCGTCCTTGGGCGCCGAAATCCCCACTACGGCTGCACTAGCTAATTAAACAGGGAGCGTTGTAGCAAGCACCAAGTCACCATGGTAAGCCTGCTCCCGGATCAGCCGCTGCTGCCGCTATGAGGCTGCAAATGACGTCGCCATCGCAACGAGACGACAACGGAACTGCTGCTGGTTGGAATGGCCGCCAACGCGACGGAACAGGGAGAGAGTGAAAGCAAAACAAACAGTTGATACAGGCACACGATGACGCAGAGGACTCCAATGCAGCAGCAGCAGCCCCAGTCAACAGCCCCACAGCAGCAGCAGCAGCAGCAGCTACAGGTCGACCTTGCGGTGGGTAATTCTGGTGCTAACGCCTCCGCTTTGTGTTGCTGATGACGCCATGCAGCCGCCTAAGACTCAGCAGAAGACCAAGGAGCAGAAGATGGCCGCCGCCATGGCCGGTGGCAAGGGCAAGGGCAAGAAGAAATGGTCCAAGGGCAAGGTCCGCGAGAAAGTCGCCAACAAGGTGCTGTACGACCAGGAGACGTACGAGCGCCTGCTGGTGGAGGTCCCTAAGATGAAGCTTATCACCGCCTCGGCCATCGTGGAGCGCCTCAAGGTGAACGCCGCGCTTGCCCGCGCCTCGATCCACGAGCTGGAGGAGAACGGAAGCATCTCGAAGGTGCTGGCCCACCACTCGCAGCTCATCTACACTCGCGCCGTGGCCGCCGAGGAGTAAGCAGCTGCTGAAGTTTCGATGCTGTCCACCACCTGGAGCTCCGATCGTCCGCGTCTCGCTTCTTGATGATGATGCTGCCGTCGTTTGGGTCGTGTTATTTACTACTCAGTGACGGATGACTGGATGAACGGAGCAGGCACGCGCTCCTAGTAGTAGAGTGAGGACGTGCGTCCACTGCCGCGTCGACCGCCGTGGTAATCCCGCAGCAAAAGAGCGAAAATGGAACACGCCCCTCCCTGTTTAAATTACCGGTCTTCTCGCTTAGCCTCATTTGCTTAGCTGTATTTGCTTCCTGCCCCCTCTACTTATCGAAGATGTTGGAGAAGGCGCTCTGCTGTCTTTTGCGGAGCTGCGTTTTGGCGGTTTGAGCTCGCGTCAGCGCAGATCGGAACAGCTTATTATCCGGCTCCTGCTCGCGCAGCTTGGTGAGATCACTCACTGCAAGGTCGAACTCCTTGGACAACACATAGGCTTGACTACGACGATAGCGAGCCTTGACGTGTGCGTCATCCAGCGCCAACGCACTCGACGCAGCAGCGACGCAGCGGTCCACGTCGCCGTCTCCGTCCAGCTTCGAGTAGCACGTAGCCATGTTGGCGTAGCACGCGACAGCCACTGGGTTCACCAGCTGCAGCTCGTCCGTCGAGTACTCGACCTTCGTGTCTAACGTGGCATCTGACCGAGACGCGGGCGGCTCGAGCCACGCCAACGCTCGCTTGTAGAGCCGCACCGCCGAGCTGTAGCCTTCCTGCTTGAAGGCGTCGTTGCCACGCACTCGGTACTGGGCAGCACGCGTCAATTTCCACGAGAACCAGTCAGCTTCATGACTCCACGCAGCCTCAGCGTCTCCTCCTTCCAGCTGCAGCTTGCAATACAGCGACGTCTTGCCATCCAGCCCCAATTCCGCAGCTCTGGAGCCCAAAGTGAGGTCTTCCACTGGGACGGGGAACGCGTCATCACGCACATCCATGGCCCCTTCCTTGCCCTGACCAGTGTCGGCCTTTTGCCGTTCAATAAGGCCCCGGACGCAGCGCTGGAGCTCCGGCACGAGTTGGATCCCGGTCGAGTCCAGCGAAAAATGCATCGAGTTTGAGACGCTGTCGGGCACGTCCTGCGCCATTTGAGGTCGCAAAACTCGCACTTGATCGGCACAGAGGCTTCCTGTCGACACACAGCTAGTCTCCAAGCACGCTGCGTCTCGGTAGAGCGCCCAGCGGACGCGTCCACAGTCGTGCTCCATCGTCATCTTCCCGCGGTGATTGGCAAAATGGAGAGTAACCCCGAACGTAACCATTAGTGTAACCCTTAGACCTACGCTAACCAAGACGTTGCTGCCAGTGCTAGCACAGTGACAACGACACTCATGGCTTCACACGAGCTAGCACATGGATACAGATGGTCCCATTCGTATCGGAGACAGTTAAAGTCCTCAAGCTGGCAGCCCCAGTGTCCGCACTCGCTCAGATGGGTACACAGCAGTCGAGCAGAGCCCTCGAGGCAGAAATCGTGCCGCACGAACGTCTCAGCGGACACCTCGGCGCACGTGCAGCGCGACAGCGACATGGCCTTCTTGTGCAGCTCGTCGCTGCGCAGACACTCGTCCGAGCACATGGCCGAGAGCAGATCCGCCTGCGGGACGGGCCCGTACCATCCTGCGCGCGCGTTCTTGAGGTAAACGATGCGCGACTCGCACAGTGCAGCCATGATGAAGGTGTCCTGCCCCTCGTCGGACTCGATGAAGGCGTTGTACAGGTCCAAGTCGCACTGCAGGCCTTCCACGAGGCGCCGAGCCACCGGGTCGCTCGCGGTGGGCGTCACCATCGACAGAGACCGCGTCGTTGCGTTCGGAGCGTGCGCGGTTGCGTCACTGAATCTGAATATCGCATTAGCCCAGCATACTAGTGCTGGTACTCGCCATCTCCTTTCCGTACGTGTGCTGGGCATGTCGAGACGCGAGCGGATCCGCTTGAAGTGCGTCGCGTCGTTTCGCGGCCGCAATACTGCCGAACAACATGTAACCTACTATGCAGCATATACGCGCTTTTGTGTGGCCATCGACGGACTCTGATGGAGGAGTTCCTGCTGCACCGCTGCGTCACGTCGGACGCGGCCAAGGCTGCGGATAGTGGGGAGCCACCAGCTTCGCCGTCCGTTTGGCAAACTTCCGGGCGAGCGGAGTGCGTTTTGGTGAAAGAAAACCGCCAAGCCCATGGCGCCTCGCGCGTCATCCTGTCGAGCATGCTCACGCTCACGCTGCAGTCCGCCAAGACGACGAACGTGCTGCTGCTCACGTTGGTGCGACGTGCACTGACAGCGCCAGCACTTGGAGATGCGCTGGAATTTCTGTGCTGATTGGAAGTGGTGTATGCGCATTTGGCTCATTTGCAGGACTCACCTCAAGTGGCTCAAGGTGTTGACGCTCCGACCAAGCTCACGCACGTTGACTACTCGGCCGAGGCTGCGAACTTTCAGGCGTCGAGATGTAAATCTCAATTGCTGGAGAAGATGACGCAGGATATCGAGCGCGTTGAGGCGAAGGTTGAGCTGAAGGGAGCGGCATGTGCTCGGCCGATGGTCGTGGTGCTGGACTCGCTCAATGCACTGTTGCAGCAGACCTCGCTGCAACAAGTGCTGTTGTTTCTCCGTCGATTGCGAGCTCATGCTGTGGTCGGGTCGGTGATTGCCCGGTTAAATGCTGGAGCAGAGTCTGCCGAAGTCGCACAAGCGCTGGCAGCGCAGGCGACGGCGTTGGTGCTCGTAGAGACACGGTCGTCATTGCGCTCCTACCCGCTTCTGTCGAAGCAGCGAAGACGCGAGATCCCCAAGGGAATGCACGGATTTGTGCTACTCGTCCGACAAAAGAAGGTAATTGCAGGGCGGACGTGAAAGTTTTAGTTACTCAGGTCGCTCACATTTTCTCCTGTTAACCCCCTTACAGAACGGCCGAAGCAGCGAAAGTATTGAATACTTCCGAGTGCTGGGCGACCAGGTCAAATATGTTGCCGCAACAGACGTTGACAGTCAAACCTCAGCGGCAGCTCCAGCGCCAAAAACTAGCACAAAAGCAGCTCCTACGGACGCAAGAAAGTCCGAGTTCAAGCGGAAGTCACAGCCTCATGCAACGCCATCTTCCATTTCGCGCCCAGTTCAGCTCGAAAGCTCTGGCCAGGCCCCACTTCCCGTGCGTCAAGAAGAGGTGAGCTTCAACTTGTCCATCAGCGCTGCAGAGCAAACGGCCAAGAGCCAAGTTCAATTGCCGTATATGCACCAAGGCGCGGGAGGAGTTAGCATGAGCAACGTTGGCAGTATGAGCGGAAATACTGCTCCTGCTGATGGCAACAACACGCTATTCTTCATTGACGAAGATGATCCGGATTGGGATGACGATGATCTTGACGACGATTTGGACATTTAAGAATGGATTGTATCCACATATCTTGATCGGCAAAAATACTACTCGCACGAACTTCAGCGTATTCTCTCGTTGCCAAGCATGGCATCCGTTTCTCTTTTCATACTGTTTGAAATTGATATAGCACTATCACAAGCGAGAGTTCCATCAGTAAGAGGATCGTACTCTTCGGCGAGCAAAGGGACATTCGCATTGCTCAAAAACTGGTCCTTGTCTTCCTCGCGACAGCAACGGCAGTTAACGTACTCGGCCCCGACAGAAGGCACTCCGCTATGATGCACCAGGCAGTAGCGATGCTCTACACTGTTTTCATGCTCCATTCCTCTTCGCTGGGCCAAGAGTAGTGACGTATTGGAAGGAACGACGTAGTCAGCGACAAGATCACGGATGCTAGGCACCTGAAACTCAACCTGGATCTCGCCATCATCAATTTCTGAAGTCGTAATTTTGTCTTGGTGCTCAGTCTTCTCAGCACTTCTCGACCCACCACTAAAGCAATGCACAGCAATTGGTGTCTGGTGCAGCATGCGCAGCACAACCACAACGCATGCAACCTCCCAGCCGAAGTAGTGCAGTATCACACTTTCCCATGCATCAACGTCCACTGCATCCATGGCACTCTCACCACTCTGGGAAGCTACTACAGCACACACAATCCCTCGAATAACCAGAAGCTCCGCCAGAAGAGTACTGCACACCGCCAAGTGCTTTAGACACGAGATGCTCAACACGGGCAGTCTCTGGCAAGATCTCTTCTCTTCATCTTCACCACCCGTAATGCTCCATTGATTCCGACGTCGGTATCTCCACAGAAGCTGCACTGCTTGTCCCTCGTACTTGAGCGTCAGCAGCCCAAGCGCCGTCCAAATCACCGCAGCGTAGCCGAACGTCATCCACTGCGGCACCGCCAGCTCCCACTTGTCTCCCTCAGCTCGACCAATAGCCACCAGCGTCACCAACGCCACAAGTGACGCGCAAAATGCCACAAATACTGCAGTCAGCACTCCACTTGGCCCAGGCTTCGTTGCCCCGGGCCAGCGTCGTCGGAACACCAGACGCACTGCGAACAGCACAATGTAGCCATGTAGCGTCGCCATGGCTACACTGGGCATGTCCAGCAGCCAGAACGTCGCCACTTTTACCCGGAGCTCCATCTGCCCCCATTTCTGTGTGGCAGTCAAAGTGAAGAACGCCGCTCGAAGCGCCACAAGCAGCAAGCACGCAGCGTACAGCGGCCGGTGGAATGCTCGCGCCAGGACGAAGCTCCGAGGCTCGAGCCGAGCGCGCCACTCCAGCGAATGTACTGCAAACAGCTCGCGGGTGATGGGGACGCACAGCAGCAGGCAGAGACCTGCGCAGAACAGTTGCCACGGGAGCATGAGGGGACGCGGCGACGAGGAGCTCTCCAGGAATGGGTACGAATGGTTCGAACGGCGAATGACTTGCACTGAGTATGAACTTCACTCGAGCAAATTCGAAACTCCCATATAGAATATTCGAGACCACTTCAACTTGCTCATGCTACAGTTGGAAGCGCCGTTGGAATGGACGAGAAGGATCGAGATGCAGCTTTGTCGCGTGCTGGGCGACGGGGCTCGGGAGTTTTCTATGCCACATCAAGTGCTTGTGCTCAGTCTCCAGCCCTCGGGCTCATTCTGAAATTGTCGGAGTGGAGACCTAGTCGAGTGAGAGAGGAAGCAAAGCAAAGCAAGCGACCGAGATGTTTTCCACGTGGGATCTGGTGCGCCCGACGCTGTGGCACCCCATGTCGATGTTGGAGCTGTCCATGATGGACGTGAACTCGCTGCCGCAGCTGTCGATGAGCATGCGCGACGTGCCCGGCGTGAGCACGGACGAGGAGTTCTTCAAGGACCTGCCCGCGGAGGAGCAGCAGCAGCAGCAGCAGCAGCAGAAGGAGAAGGAAGAGGAGACCCCTGAGACCGAGAACCAGCGCGCCTTCTCGTCGTACTCGTTCAGCAGCTCGTCAGTGGTGGACGGGCAGGGCCGCAAGGTCACGAGCACGCGTCGCCGCTACGAGGACTCGACGGGCCGTCTGAAAGCCGAGCACGAGCGCGAGGTGCTGGGCAAGCGCTTGAAGACGGTCTGGAACCGCAAGAACCCCAAGGACGAGGGCGAGCACCAAACGATGTGCTCGCAGGGCACGGCCGACGAGTTCGAGAAGCTGTGGAGCCAGACGACGTTCGGCAAGGCCCAGGAGAAGAAGCGCAAGGAGCTCAAGAAGTCGGGCGAGGCCACTCCCGGCGGCCAACAGCAGCAAAAACAAGTGGAGAGCGAGCCGAAGCCCATGGCTGAGTAAGCTGTTGCTCCAGAGGCTCTGGGCGATGTGAAGCGGGACTCCAGAGCAGTTTATTTGCGTGTGTGGATTTGATCGAAGGCTCGCGACAGCGATTGTTGGCTTGGGATTCTACTGCAGTACGAGGTAGTAGTATACATGTAGTGGCAGCAAACTATCGCTGTAGTCGTTCGCCTTTGAACATGTTGCCGATGCAATGCAGTGATGCCATTTAAAAACTAGTTCAAGTGATGTTCAGCGTTGACAAAGGAGTGCATTCTACACTCTGGGGCGCTTACATTCTATCACTTGAAGAGATCTTTCAGCACGCCCTCCAGGATCTTCTTGATGCCTGGCATCGCCATCTTCATTTGCAGCTTGAAGATCTTTTCCTTGATCCTCGCTGCCATGGGTAGACCGCGTTCTTCCGTTGCTGCAGCGTTGGCATGTTTGTGAACGCGCAGGAATCTGTGGCCTTCGATGTCAGCGGTAGCCACAGCCTCAGTGCTAGCGGCGAGGGCTACAACAGTTGCGAGGACGACGTAGGATAGACGCATGGAGTCGCAGAGTTTGTGCTCGGAGGAAGCGAATTCCAAACTGAGGTCTGGGAATGGCTGAGTCTCCGTCTGGCGTAGGTAACCCCGCCGAAATCGGCCGCCGATGGGACTATGACTCATAAATGGTTCACATGAACCATTTCAACACCCTCATTGGATTACGCAACAGTTGTTATACCAAGAAAGACAGTCGATGACAAGCATTTCATGCAATACTAGTATCCAGGATACGTAATACATTTTGCAGTTTTCTAACTGAGTGCACAAGGCTTTTCACTTTCGTACTCGAACGAAGTGCGTGTACTGTAGTAGATTGTTGGCATGAAAGCCTCACACAAATATACAGTTAGTTTTGGGACGAACAGTTTCTGCTGGATATTACGGTGTCGTTTATCCCAGATGGCAACTGGTTTTCTCACCGGAGCTGGTGTGAACATACTACACTACTATGTACTACTTAGCAGTGCTTAGTGTAGACAGCTTTTATTTACTCTGGCTTGATTCAAGTGCAGGCGAAGGCGAGAGCGCATAAGTGTTCTGGGAGTGCCAGTCCCCGGATCGTGTTAGAGCCACCGAAAATGAAAGAAGGGTCCATCGTATAATGATGGGTAAGGTTTAGGGGAATCATCGAGCCATAGGGGAGCCACGATCGTTAGTAACTCTGAGCGTGTAGTTTACTCGCAAGAGTATGTTATAGGAGTCTCCATTATAGAGCACACTACTGGGAGCGAATCATATCGTACAATCTACCAGATGAGATGAGAGCTACCTTATAGACGTAGGAGTTGTTATGGATTAAAGTATTGGAATTATATTTATAGCATTTTCATAAATTTAGGCTTGAGTCTGCATCCGGGCTGAAGGCCATGTCGCGAAAAACACTAAGTCCCACGTGTTCGGTACGTTTTCGGGGTCCTTGTTGTATGCACCGAACTTTTACCAAACGCTATCTATTGCCATTTGTAACACTGGGTAGACACAACTCCTATTTGTCGTCAACCACAGGGAAGTTGGACTGTAGAGCAACAACCTTGCTTAGAAAGCGTAGTCGCAAGAAGTTCACCACCTCATACATGTCGTCGGTCCAGTAATCCTTCCAGTTGCTGGGTCTGGCGCCAAACAGCAACAACTCCAGCACGACCAAGCACCACACTCCACACGAGTGGCTATCCTTTTGCTTGCAACCAGGGACGACTTCATACTTGAGCTGGTCTACCATACAAAGCATCTCCTCGATCACAGTGCGTACCGCTGACTTGAGTGTAGATAGATTGCTAGGTAGCTGCATGGGGTCGAAAAGGTAGCTAACCTTTGCAGGGATATCCACGAAAAAAGCTACCCAGTGATGCCCCACGTTGATGGCTCCAATTACTCGCTCCATGCCCGGATCATTTGCGCCGTACCCTTTTGCTGTTCGCAGTTTTTGATCGTGATCGTCAAACCCACGGAAGCGCGGGTTGATAATGGCGACCGCCTCATAAGACTCTCGCAGTGCAAGAAGACCGCCAATGATTGAACCTGAGTGTAGCCATAGGTTCCCGCGGAAATCGAGAAACTCTACACCGTACTGCGGGTGCCGGCCGACGTACCATTCCCCCACGTTAAGCTCCTCGATACTCTGCTTGTGCTTCACCTGTTACATAGTTGCTGATGTTAGTTTTGTTTAAGACCTGTGAAGTTTGGTGTGTTTTCGGTATGCACCGAATCTTACCTTGATGATGTTCACGTTGTCTTTGAAGGGCTCCACAATATGGGAACCTGAAACTCCACCGTGTCAATCCATTGCACGGTGGTCTGGACTAAGCTGAAGTTGTTTTTCGCAATGACAACGCTCTCCATCAACTTTAATTGGCCGTACGTAGCCATCCCAGGTCGCCAACAAATCCCGATCGTTTCGACGGTCGACAGCCTCAATCGCCTCGCGGATCTTCTCAAGCTGGGGTATGGCTGTGATGACCGGAACATGCTCGCCCGGGTTAAAGCTGCGTATCTGTAACTCTCCTTCAACTTCGACGCTGGGCATATTCAGCTTGTCTACTAGTGGTTTGGTAGTGGCTTTGGTGTACGGACCTCTCAGAATTGCCATATCAGCAAGTTGGAGTGCAGTCGTTTTCCTTTGTTCACTGATGTGCGTTTGAATACGTACTACTTCTTTCATCTCCTTCGCAGATTCCTCCTTTTTTTCAGCACGCCTCGACAGACCTCTGCGCTTTGGTGGAGTAGCAAACGTAACTTGTGGCGTTGTGGCGTTGTCCCTCTTTGAGCGTTGATGTTGTCCCACATCACCACAATCGAGTTCTTTGCCTAATTGTTCGTAGATCCCAGCGCCTGTACCTTTCCCGACCGCTCGAGCAGATCGCGTGTCCTCGAGGTCCGACCTTCGTGTCGCGAGGTGGGCGTTTTCGCCATAGATTTGAGATGTCGTCCCTGGTCCAGCGAACGAAAGCTGCGAGGCCGAAATATCACCAACAGATGCCACTTGGGACAGGTTCACAAATCCCATGGTGTCGGCGAGTTGATGGCCCGTGAACTCTTCTAATTTTCCCGTGTGCAGCGCAGAGTAGAATCCCTTGAGCCACTTCATAGCCAAACGGTAAGTCGTGGAAGGCTGAATAGACATAACATCTATGATCTTCTCAGTGAGGCGCTTGCTGTTGCTGTACTTTGCGTTGCGATCGATCGGTGCCGGGTTTCGGATCGGCGGGCAGTTCACGCGATTAACCCCGCCCCTCAGTACGGCCCCCTCGTTAATATTATTGGCGGGACTCTGAACAATCCATCTCGTATTGAACGTCCTCGTCGGCGGGATTACTGTTTCGTAATTCGAGAGACTCCGTACGTACATGACATGTCTGCAGGGCAGGAGACACGTTTGCATGAAAATACAATCACATGAGGACCGCTACAGAAGCACACGATACGTTAGTTGAAATGACCGAAATTGTACAGAAAACCGAAAATCCACAAAATACGTGCCCTTGCATCTACCTCGTGGGTTTCCCCAGTCGCAGGGTTTATCAGCGAAGTCTTATCCCCGTGTACGGTGCTGTCGTAGTTGGCGTCGGGTCCCACCGCCAACTTATGCTGCTCTGCTACCATTCTGAACGCGTACTCGCTCAGTTGCATGGCTACCGCTGTCAGCTCCGGGTCTTCAGGCATGGGTGGTCGACTTCCTACGCGATGAAACTCTGCAAGGTAACGCTCCTCTGCGTAAGCTTGCATTGTCATCAGCATCGATATGAGTTGATCGATCGTGAAGTTGCCATCTACAATTTCCTTCACGCGTCCCCACTTCGATTCTAAGCGGTTGTTCGTGTTATTCTTCAGATGAGGGACGCCCCCTCTCTTAAACATGACCCACTCCTCCGTTGATGTATCCCAGTGAGTCATGAAACTCATGTAGAGGAGATTCTCTTTATCGTCCCCAACTGTAGATAACAGGGCAGCTTTCAGATCGTCATACTTCTGCTGAGAATCCGCGTTAACCAGTCCTTTCATTATGATCTTCAGCTGTTTCGTTTCCACGGGTCCGAATCCTCACAATCTCGAGCACTGTCGCTTCAACCATGTTTCAACATGCCATTTGTATAGCAACTGCCTAGCGTTGGGCCACGCATCGAGCAATACAGCCTTCTCGTGCATGGCTTTGTCGGTCATCACCACGCGAATTTTCGTCCAGTCAGGATTGTTCTTGTTGAAGGCGGCCACAGCTTCAGCAAGATTCGGTTTTTCTTCCGTCTGCACCAAGGCATGCTGTACATACTGGCCCTATTAGATTCGCAGCACCGAAAACATACAAAACAAAAGGTGTAAATTTGGTAACTTTCGATTGAGCTAACGTCCAGCAAGCCTTACCCGTCCGAACAAGTCGTGCACAGCGAAGCTGAACAGTTTATATCGATTAACGTTGGTCCCGTGTGTCGAGTCGACCAAAAAAACCTCGGGAAAGGCGGTAAATAGGCGTTTCATACGGGCAGACTGAAACGTAACCACGCGAATGACACCAGAGTCGGCGTCGACAACAAATTCGGAAATATTGCCGGGGTCCCCTTCACAGAACTCGTCGAGCACAGATAGCGCTCGTTCAGCATCTGTCCGCCCCCCTTTGAAGCTTTGCTTCACGTCTTGAATTATATTGTGCACATCACGTAAAGTGGTTCGTTTGTCTGCGCGAAACACAAAGCATTGTTGATCAGTAATACCAAACTTACACCGACGTTTCACCGAAAACGTACCTGTTTTCGCGTGGAGATACGCCAGTATACCCTTTGGCTTCGCTCCAGCCTTGCTCATGATAGCAACCTCTTGTCGGAGTTCTTGGTCTGCAACTTGGCGGTTTTCAGCGTAGTCGTACCATGTGTGGGGACTGAGATTGTGGTTGTGCGTTCCGGTGGCGGTCACAACAAGATGAAACCCTGATTCACTCGGCCTCAGCTTGACACGGGCGTTCACCCTAGCAGTACACCCCGTCGTCCGAACCTTTGTGTGGTCCCGCTCACCACTCCTCTTTGACTCGAACGGCATGCCATGAGTACACAGGATTGTCCGGCAGTAGGTTTTCCAGGATTCAGGTAGTAGCGTCCCACCATTAGTCGTTCGATTCTTGCGACGTGCGCGGTTCTCCATGACTTTCGCCTGGTTCGCAATAGACCGGTTTTGAGCAGCGGCAATCTGTCTATTTCTGCTGTCAACAGAAGTACTTGTACGCGAGGAAAACTGTTGAAACGTTGCCTCCTGGAAATTTGCAAATGCTTCGTTAAAACTTTCCCAGGAGCGCCAGTACATCGGAAATCCTTTCATGAAACCACCAGCAAGAGGTCCGGATCCATGACTGGAAACGTGACCATCGTCCGCGACTTCCATCACCGACTCGCGCTGTTTTTCGGTTTTTCGGTGCTTCTTCGGTATCGGCTTGGTTTTGCCACGAGTGGTACCTCCATCGATCGAGTCATTTTCACCTACCCAGTAATCGCTAGCGGCAGCCCTTTCCTCCACGTAATCCATATCATCACTGTCGCCATGGGAATCCTCTTCATCTTCTTCGTCCAACTGTTGTAGCACCTCCGCCAACGCGTCACACCGAGAAGTTTGAGATGCTGCCGTGATCTTTAGTCGCTATTTGCTGCTTTGTTTCGGTGGTAGGCTGCCGGTCCTGGCGTTCAGTATTCGTGGGTGCGATCTTGTACGGTTTCCAGCTCATGTAGTCCCTGGGCTATTTCTTCGCTGCAGACGGATTCCGACCGGGTTTTGCTTATCTTGCAACGCCAGTATCATCTTGGCTTCCCACCGCACGCCTTCTTCGGTAGAGGGTTGGTTTTCAGCATGTTCCTGAACGTTGGACTCGACCGCAGCAGCACTTGGCTCATTCACCACTCGATCTCCGTAGATCTTGCCCAGCTCGCGCTCTTGACGTGGCGTCAGTCGCTTTCCCCGAGGCTTCATTACTTGGCTCGCTCGCGGAAGACGTCTTGTTTCAGGCGCAGCTCCTTGCTGCGCTACCCGGCTCTCGGAGCGTATCTGTACGCGCCGTGCTTCTGCCTGTTGCTGCCTTGAGAGGGTCGGAATTGCGCGTCTGGTACGTCATGGACGCTTGGCACGCTTGCCATGCCCAGGATACACTGGAAGCACGTCTGGTACGTCCTGGACGCTTGGCACGCTTGCCATGCCCAGGATACACTGGAAGCACGTCTTCAGGAGGCTGTTATCGCAGCGATAAGGGAGATAATTAGTACTTGCGCTAATACAGCGCGGGGGGGCGGGGCGTACCATGCCGCGCTTCCTTGGCGGTCTTCACTCTTGATTCCGCCTCGTAGGAGGGAGGAGGGTCTTCGACTGGAGAGCGCCAGATAGCCACGAACAGACTCTAGATTTGGCTCCCACTCAAGCGCAACAGCGAATGAATTTTATTCTCCCGCAGCTGCGTGATAGCATATGGAAATGTGTCGAGTCCGGATATTTAATGAAAAACCGGAAATACACCGAAACAAACCGAAAGTGCTCTTTTTGTACGGTGTATTTCCGGTTGCTCTAGCGTGTTCCCTAATTTATTGCGGCCCCCTGTCTATGAAGTCTCGTTGGTGACGCGAATCACTTCCATTTTTCTTTCTCACTACATAGAACTGCGAATGTCAACAAAACCTACGTGATAAAACCACTGATTTTTCATAACTAGTGTTTTTCGTTGCATACAGGTAATAGTATTCCACATGGCAAACTACTGATTTTGTCAAACTTCGCCTTTTGGCATTTTCCCCACGCATTTTCAATCTCGGCCGAAGCAATGCTCTGCTTTCGCGTCGCCGCCGCCCGTGTTGCCCGCCTCGGGCTGGCCCACATGAGCTCCATGGAGCCGGGCAGTTCGGGCGCTCCAGTGTGCGTGCTGGCCATCCTCGAGCAGCACAAGATTTTCCTCCGAGGCCTGGACAACGCCGTCTACACGTTCCACAGCCCGCTCGTCGAGAGCTCCGTGGGCCAGCACACGCGCCACTCTTTGGACCACCTGCGAAAGCCGCTAGAGCTCTTGGCCACCCGGCAGTGTCCAAGTGACGAGAACGTAGTGCGCTACGACATTCGCGACCGCCTCACACCCGTCGAGAAGGACCGCCTAGCGGCCATCGAGCAGATCGAGCAGCTGGAGAAGACGCTCCTCGCTGTACCGCAGAGCGCCCTGGCGCGCCCCGTGCACGCCGCCTTCATGCTGTCGGCAGACGGCTGCGAGTTCGACTTCGAGTCCACGTTTAGCCGTGAACTGGCCTTCGCCGTGCACCACTGCATCCACCACAACGCGCTGTCCAAAGTGCTGCTGCGCCACCACTTCCCGGAGCTGAGCGTGCCGACCGGGTTCGGCATGGCGCCTTCCACGGCCAACTTTAACTTGACACTCACTCACGAGTAAGACCAACAGCAGCTCGGCCTGCCCCGCAGGAAACGCGTAGTGGATGAATTGCCAGTCGACCATAAGCAAGATCAATCAACGGCGGCGTTCTCGGAGAAGAGGAGCGCGAACTCCATGGCAGCGGATCTTGCGTCGCGTGGCCTCTCGATCAATTGCCCTCTACTATGCCTAGCATTAGGTTGGGGCTCGGCTATTCTCGATCATCGCCGCCACCAAGGGGGCCATGACATGAGCATGTGGCCGCCACCGTAGTCCGACCTTGCAAGCATGATTGGTGATGCAATCAAATGCGACACTTCTCTCCGTCCAATCTGATGCGGTGGGTCTGAGACGACCCGCTTTACGACACTCGGATTGGCCAGCAGGCTCCTGCGGGGCAATTGCCCCGGACACTCGCCAGCACCTCATCCAGTTTCCGATTTTCTTCCGGGCCAACAAGTAAGACAAGCAACAGCAGACCAAGATGGTGAGCGCCAAGGAAACCGTGGAAGCCAAGATCTCGTCGACCCCCGTGGTGGTGTACAGCAAGAGCTACTGCCCGTACTGCGCCAAGACGAAGACGCTGCTGACGCAGCTGGGGGCCAAGTACGAGGTGGTGGAGCTGGACCAGATCGACGGCGGCAGCGAGCAGCAGGACGCCCTAGAGCAGATCTCGGGCCAGAGCACCGTGCCCAACGTGTTCGTCGGCGGCAAGTCCATCGGCGGCAACTCGGACGTGCAGAAGCTGCACAAGGGCGGCAACCTCGAGTCTCTGCTCGAGCAGAACGGTGCCCTGTGAACGTCCTAGGTGTAGGAAAGATCCCGCGCCTCTGCGCATCTCAAGCGGAGGCGTCGAGACGTAATAAACCACGAAGCTTACGAGCATTTCCTACTACTTCAGTCTGCGCCCTCTGTTGTCGGTACAGCTCTCCCTCCATGTTGTCGTCTTCGTGCTTCCTGCAGCCAGATCCTCCCATTCGAACCCTCTTCACCTGTCTAAATCGATTTATCTAAGTGGAGCTGACTCCACTTCGCAAATTTGAACTTGTCACCATGTTCCGCAGCGCCAAGCCGAAGAAGAACAAGCGTCGGCGCGTGGCCGAGGACGAAGACGAGCAGCGCCCGAGTGGATCCAATGCTAACGAGGACGTGCCTGTGGTTCCCGTGGCTTCCGACCGCCGCGCGATCAACACGTTTTCGGTAGGACGCATGCAACGGGCCCGCCCCCTTCCTCCTTCCCTCTCTCCACTACTAACAACTCAATGCTGCAACTGCAGACTGGCGGCGTGAAGAAAGCCAAGAACGTGGTGCAGACGCAGCTGATCGCGTCCGAGCGCGAGATCGTTCCGCAGCAATACGCAGGCGACGCCACCTACGAGACCCAAATCGACACGGAGAAGGATCGGTACGAGAAAAGCGCCCCACCCTTTAAGTGAACGCTGATACAGCTGCACTAACAGTTTGTGCTTTACGCTGCGTTTTGTTTGGTTAGTGACGCCCGTGCCGTGATGGAGCGGAGCATCAAGGCGAACCAGGATGGCAGCTCGGACGCGGACAGTGGGAAGGTGTATCGCGGTCAGGCTGCCTACAAGAGCTACATCACCAAGAAGGAGTCCCAGATCGGCATGAACAAATACACAGGGTGCGTTTCACGTATATATATTCTACAGGTTACAAGCATAATCTGATGCCCCCCCCCATTTGCAGAACACAAGGTCCCATACGGGCGCAGACTTGGGCACGCGCGATCTCGCGCTTCGACTACCAGCCTGACATCTGCAAGGATTACAAGGAAACGGGATTCTGCGGCTACGGCGATAGCTGCAAGTTTCTGCACGACCGCGGGGACTACAAAAGTGGATGGCAGATCGAGAAGGAGTACGTGGAGAAGGAAAAAAAGCGGCAGAAGCGGCTCCAAGAGGGGCGAGGTGCGAGCTTTTAGCATCTGTGTGTGTCTGTTTGGATTCCTCCGTTTGACACTGTGGCTTTTCGTGATATATTTTAGACCCCGACGAAGAGAGCGAGGACGAAGACAAGAAAGGAAGCAAGAAGAACGACGACGAGCAGTTTGCATGCACAATCTGTCGTGGGCCATTCCGGAACGCCATCGAGACAATGTACGTTTATCGACGTCAGTACTGCTGGAGCCGATAGATTGCGAGACGAATGGTTCATTGCGGATGAGTTTTGTTCCAACACATTCCCCGTGTGCGTGTAGTTGCGGCCACTTGTTTTGTGAAGCGTGTGCACTGAAACATTTCAAGAAAACGTCGCGATGTTTTAACTGCAAGAAACAAACCAATGGTACGTAGGTGCAACGCCCCGTGTCAGGTTGACAGGTGCCTAACTACGTTTTCGCATCTGAACGTAGGCGTTTTCAATGCTGCGGAGAAGCTACGAGCGAAAGAAAGGGAACAGCGTATTGAGAAGGAGGATAGAGACGAAGACTTTGCAGGAAAGGACGATACACGGTCCGGTGCAGACGCAGAGCCCAACGACACAGGAGGGTGGACAAATGTCGCCCAGTCATCGTAGAAGGCGTACAATAGAACGCAGCAAACACAATGCAGCAAGGCAAGACTCGGTTGACTCTACGTTGAGGTCATTCACTACATTCATAGACCGCTCCGGGTCTTAATCAATTTCTACAGCTTTCATCTCAATAAATACTTGTGTGGCTGCTGCTCTCCGGTTCAGCACCTGTCATCATAACTTCCTAACCTTAATAGCCGCCCTCCGCCTCCAAGATTGTCTTGGCGTACGGATGGAACACGATCCAACCCACCAGGAACGGGTTCATCAACTCCATGATGCCATTGTTCCAGATCGTGAACGTCGTGCGGTTCCACGGAGGCGCCATAGCTGTATCGTGGATCAGCGTCATGAACGAGCGGCCAACTTGAGATAGCGCCACCGCACCAAGCAGTGCGATGATGTTCCACACGCACATATCCACGGACCACAACCACACCAGCATGCCAGCAGCGCCGAACAGCATCGATACGACAAAGTCTGTCGCTCCATACACTCGCGGAGACGTGTGTCTCCAGCGACGGAAGCAGCGAGATAGCCACTCTGCCGTCACTAGATCAAACAGGTAGTGGCCTGCCTCGGCGCACGCGATCGTAATGAAGAAGGCTGCCAGCTCGTGAGGCAGGTTGTTTGCGACCGGGTGCTCGACAAAGTCCACCACCTCCATCATAATGACGGTCACGTGAAGCAGCGCGACGGTATCCAGCGCCACCATGAGGAAGCACTCCAGCAACTTCTTGGACGCGACGATGCGTGAGATCACGATGATGACCCAGCCAGCCAGCGCCACGAACAGGTAGTCCAGGATCGCCATCTGCGTCTTCGACCCTGTGTAGTGCGCGATCATGGTGTTCATCGCTGTGACCGTGAGCGCGCCTTCGTGCACGAGGATGGCGACGCCGTCGCTGGGCGTCGGAGCAAAGCAGGCGCATAAAACGCCAGCGAAGCAACCCACAGCCGCACACACGACCACGGTGACTTCCGTGTGCGCTGCAATGACGGTGCCTACTGCGGTGACGGCCGACGCTGCTACCAACGCTGCTGTCACGGCTGCACCACGCACGTCCTTCATGTACCTGTCTGTGAATCTGGTCACCGCATACGCCGTGGGCTCCATCCTGCGCCGCAGTTCGTGCTCATATTCGCTTGGGTCGGGTCGTGGTACCTCGGGATCGCCACCGCCGAATAGTGCCGCCACGGACGCCTCCAGCGGAGCCAGGAACCGCTGCCGAATGCGGTAGTGCCACCAGCTCTTCTCAAGCAGGCCAATGGCGAGACAGCCCTGAAGCAGGTAGACAGAGTGGCGCGAGTGGTCCTCGTGGATGGAGTAGAAGATGAAAGAGGTGAGCAGCGCGGCGGCCGCGAGGGTGGCGAGGACCACGAAGAGCCTGTTGCGGGTCAAGGTCGTCTTGCTCGGCTGCGACGGCTCCTGCGGGCGTCGGGGGAGCGAGCTGAAGCTGATGTCCGAAGGGTCCATGCGCCGCTCGGACAGGGCGGCGAGCTTCCAACTGCTGGGCTAGCTAGCCGCCCTCACGCTGCGAGGGAGGGGGGAACTTCGATGATGAACGCGGTGGAGACTCCCAGAACGACAATGAGCATTTTAATCTCTGTGCGGGCTCGTCTCTGTCCACCTCGATTAAAACATAGGGGTAGGCTCATTTTAAAATATTAAAATAGGTGCTCATTTAGGGCGAACTAAAGTGGCGGCTAAAGGATCGCGTTTGAAAGGGACTGCAGGTGCTTCCGCTAAAATCATGGTCGCGGCGACGTCTACACGAAGCTAATGCAGCCTCGATCAACCGTGTCCGACCGCATGATAGCCTTTCGAGATAAGCCGGGGCGGTGGAGATTCGTTTAGGCCTGTCTGAATCTCAACAGCTTTGAGACTGTGAGCTGAAGATCTCGGCAACCAGCCCCTTAGGGCCTTAGGGGCTGGTTGTGCTCTTCTAACGTCAGTATAGTAAAGCACACTAGTGTGCCCGTATTATTTGTGATGGGATGATACGAAAACGTGAACAATTTCGGTTGACTACATGTACGCCACCAGCGAGAATCGAGCAGAGCGATAGGATATACTCTTGCCACAATACTATGGTATAGCGGACGGATGTCACTAGGCTTCAAATCAGGTGTCGACAGGAAAACTAGATATCACTCGAGCCCCCCCCCCTAAGAAAAAAAAATCTGAGAACGCCACAGTAAGACAATACTTGGCCCTGGGACTGCTTCACACACTTAAACAACAGGCATCGTGCTGGCTTACCGAGCTAATGGGTTTTCACCCTCTGGTAGGAAAAATGGGCTAAGCACACGCTCCATTACCGGTACGCGTCGTGTTGTGGTGTGCGCAGAAGTAATCGTCAAAACGAGTACAGTGTATTTAAGAGCTCGAATAGTCTCAGATGTCACGAGTGTGGGGGATATCGCGCCAACCTAAGATACGCAGAAAATGGGCCTATACCAGTAGTTGTCAGGAATTGGGTCGCAAATCGGTATGGAGAAGTACAACGCCGTGAAAAAAAGACGTCGCATATGGCGACGAACACTATACAGTAGCATTCACCTATACATCTGTACAGTACATATATTTATGTTAATTTTAACATTTAGAGCATCCAGTAGCATTTGAGTAAAACTACTGTAAACGTAAATTCTTTTTGGGGAGAGATACTGAACGTACGGTCTTATATTTTTGTTGTAAAATATAAGACCGTACGCATTGTTTATAGTTTTGATTACATAAATTATACGTTTAGGTGTACTCAAGGAGATGCTTTAATAAATGCCACTTTACTAAATGGTACTGTATCGAGCTGCTGCAACAACAATCTGCTGTATGCCGACGTGCACTGCGGCACCGCTCGTCAGCGTCTTCAACACATCGCGGCCGTGATGGCTGGCCATCGAGGCACGCGAACTTCCCTCGACGCGGCTCATTGTACTGCAGCGCGCCGAGAGTCGGAAGACTGGACGGATCGCATGGCCGCATCGATCACCATCGGCAGCGCCGCATACTGCACCGTGCAGTAGGTGGTTCGCGACGCGGGTTAAACTGACATCCAAGCGCGATCTCCTTACGCAGCAGACTTTAAGGTCATCATAGTATCCGCTCATTAGTTAGCTCGCAGATTAACCATCACGAGCGAGCCAGTCGCGGTCTCCATCCGATTGGTCATAAACGGGTGCGAGCCCCAGCCCTATGTCCAAGAAACGAAAAGCAGAGCCCTCCTGCACAGTCGTTATTCCCCGGTCATTATTTAGGTGTTGCCGATGACGGAGCTGCAGGAGCGGCCGCCGCCGTGCCACGCCGCGTGCTCGTCGCGCGCGCTCGCGACGCTCTTCTCGGCGCTGACGTTCGTGCTTCTGCCCGCGGGCGTCGTGGCGCTCGTGGAGGTGGGGGACGCCTACCTGCTGCTCTTCCTCGGGCAGCTGCTGCTGGCCATTGGCGCCGTCGAATGGAGCTGGCTGGCCTTCCGCATCCGCCAGCGCCTGCTGCTGGCCGTGAACCTGCACGAAAACGCGTCGTCGTCGGCAGAAGCAGAAGCAGCGACCGCAAGACAAGACACAGGAGAACAGGAGGCTGGACAGACACTAGAGGGGCAGGCAGAGGAGGAGGCCAGGAGGCTGCACGCGCTGGAGGACCAGCCGCTGAGGAGAGAGGACCCCAGGGAGAGCTACGCGCGCCTCCTGAACGAGGCCATGCGCGCCAAGAGCTTTGCCATCGCGCCGCTGGCCGACAGGATATGCGGCGGTCGCTGGTACTTCGCCGCCTTTCTGCTGGCCACGCTGGGTGCCGCCGTGAGCGTCGCCCTGGGCTACGCAGTGGAGAGCTCAGTATTCGACGGCAACAACCCCGCCTCAGGCTGGCGCATGATGGTCGGCGCGTCAGTGGAAGCCGCGTTCGTGTCGATTTTCTGCAGCTCACTTGCTCCGTCTGGGGCGGATGCTGTCGTGCTCATCGTGTATCAGGCCTGCGTCCTGGTGGCCAGTATGAACGCGTACTTGAAACTACAGGTAAATGTCATCGCCTCCGACGCACAGGTGGACCCGCTGTTCGTCATTTTGGCCGGCGCTATCATCATCATCGTGTTCCGTGTTGTGACGAGCAAGGTCGTCATGCAGAGCCTGCTGCTCGTGCTGTGCGACGTGCTTGGCCTTGTGTGTATCGTGTCGCCCCTCATCGCCTTCGCGGACCTGATCGACCAGACGATGAACCAGTCATTTCGGAACCAGCTCGCGCTGTTCGTGCTCGTGGTGTTGGCTGCAGATGTGGGAGATTACCTCGCCAAGGAATTGCAGCTGCATTGGCCTCAGGTTTTCAAGTGGTGTCGCCACCCGCTGCTCAAATCCGAAGCTACCACCAAGGACGTGGAAGCACTCGTCATTTCGTTGGCATGCGGTGCTGTCATGATTGTGGCTGTCCGGTTAGGGTCGGGAGGGTCAGATTTCAACGCCGTGGAAGTTGTCGTGCTATTTTGTGCGATCGCACTAGGACAGTGGTGTCGGCTGTGGATGGCACACGTTCGACAAATGGCCAAGGTGTCTACATCGGCATTTTATCTCCCAGCGGAAAGCCGAACTTGCGGCGTGCTGGATCGGATGGCCGTTTTCCTCGTGGCTATTATCGTCTACTATCCGTACATCAAGCAGAAGTACTTCCCATAGGAACAGTGGCAGACCAGATGCCAGGCTGATACACACGATCAGATTCAAGATACTTTGCTGGAAGCTGACTGCAAGGCAATTAACACTATGGCATTCGAGACGCAACGATCCACGTCGCGCCCCCATCAAGTGCAAAGCGAGGATCAGTCCCTCCCGAACTACAAATGCGCTTCTAGCCTCACACCACCACTAGCGTCATTTATTTATTTATTGGGGCAACGCGAGCGAGAAGCGGTGTCAACCATGCGTCCAAGTCAACACAGAATTCATGGTGAAAGCGTCAAGTCAAATTAGTTAGTGGTTTGATCACTTGGAATTCAAGTGAATCGACTGGGGAAGTGGACGACCCCGGGCTACCAGTATTACGCCTGGGAGTATTCGGCTCCTCCGAGCCTGGTACGCACGAACTTTTATAGTGTACAGTGTACTGCACTTCAAAATCAACGTGTTACATTTGTGGTGTTCATTTGTGGTGTTTACTTCTACTAATGTAGTAAATGCACATGTACTCCTTCTCTTTCCCGACTACTGGTAGCACGCATCAGCTTCATTGATGAATTGTGAGTATTGTGATTGTACCGTTGTTAAAGGCGCTGTATACATGTACTTTCAAGTACTTCATTACAGCAGGGCATTCCTAACCAACGATCGAATTCGAGTACTGGACATCACAAGACCTGGATAGACGGATTCGCGCTCGCTTTCAAGCGCCATTTTAGCGGCGTACTCGGCAGCCATTTTGCTCGACAGCTCGCCCATCTCCGCATACCTAGAGCGGCTGCTTCCACCCGATTGCCCAAGAGAGTCCATTCGTCTCTCTAGCTCGGCCATAACTTCGTCTTTCAAGGTAACTTGGTTTGAAATGTCTGCCCATTTTGCGTGACAATCTTGCTCTTCATTGGAAGAGTGTTGCGGTCCTGTTCTTTCCAGTATTGCCCTGAATTCGTCTCGCCGGGGTCTCCACTCGTGCGCAATCAGAGTAGCCACCACAACATCACGTTTACTTTTTTCTGCGATGATAGCTGCACGTAGTTCATCAACCTGCCTGCGAAAATCAGGATTGTACCCCACTAGAATTTGAGCGTGGCCACTGGATTCTTCAACCGTCTTCTCGTTTATCAAGATCTGGTCGTTCATGTGGCTGTAAGCATCCACCAAACTTTTTTTATCGGACCCACGATAGACAGAAGCAGTTGGGCTCTGCTGCTGCTGTTGCTCACCATCGGCTCGCGAGAGATCATCGCGACGAGTTTGCGATGGACCATCAGTTCTTGATAGAATGTTCGGGTAGATTTTGCCCAGGCTGCCAGACACAGCGCCATCTGGTCGTATTGAGGTGGCCACCACATTACTGGAGCTAGTCAGTGATCTGAAAATATCCACAGGCTTTGCTGGAGAGAGACTAGCAGCACCGACGTTGCTAGTACGACTTAATTCCACAGGTTGACTTCCGGTTGGTTTGTCAGAATCCACATGTGATGTTGGGGTCGGCGTGTTCGTCGAACCGGCACCAGCAGCTTTCGCACTGTCAACTCCAGTAGATTTCTTCTGGCGCAGCGTCACCACCTCGTCTTCAAGTTGCTGCATCCGATTCATAAGTTTTCTCGCCCACCTTCGAACGCACAGGGGGCAGCTGCATCCTCCTGCAAGTAAATCACCACCGTGATCGTTGTTTGAGCGCTGCACAAAGCTTCCCTCACTAGGCACCACTTTCCTAGCGGGTTCTGGTTGTGTGTGGGGGGGTGCATTTGGTTGCGCCGTCAACCCAGATACATCGGACGGGGAGTCAGCCAACCCATCGTCTTGGGACGGTTCGTCCTGTATGCGTGGCTTCTTGGCCTCAGCATTTGACGCCTCTGAATTGCCACCTTCCTGGCATGGTTCGTCCGGAGCATTTCGCTTAAGATCCGGCTTCGGCGTGTCCTTATGATCGTCACCAGATTGGTAGAACGACGAAGGAGGGTCCCCCAGTTCATCCAGGCGTCCACGTTTCTTCAAATACGCCTTGCGTGCCTGATACCTGGCTTTGGCTTTTCGCTCTGCTTCTTTCTTCAAGTCTTCCGTGTTCATCATGAACGGCGTGGTGGGGGGCGTAGTCGCCGGTGGCGTGGTAGGCGCCGAAACGGTCTTCTTATCCTGGTCACAGGGTTTCACTCTGTTCATGTGAATGCGGAGACTCTGCGGACTCGAGAACGTCTTGCCACATTTGGTGCACGTTCGTGACACCGCCGGTCGACGACGTATCGTAGGCGTCGCCGGCTTTTCCTGGTCGCAGGGCTTGATCCGGTTGAGATGCCCGCGCAGGCCCTGCCAGCTCGCGAAGGTTTTGCCGCACTTGAAGCAGCTCTTGGACTCCAGTCGGCCCTCTCTCGGCAGAATCACCGGTCGCGGTTGATCGCATGGGTACACGTTGGCCAAGTGGGTGCGGAGACTGGTCCCGGACGAGAAGCCCTTGCCGCACTTCGGGCAGGATAACGCGGCCTCCTCCCCCTTCTCGGGGCTGAACTCTTGCATGCCTTCGTCCGGCTGGGAGGGAGGGGACTCGGCCACGACCTCTTCGCTCTGCCTGTTGGCATCCTGGTTCTCCTGGTGCTCGTCGCGCTCTTTGGGCGGAGTCACGGGCGACAGCTGCTCGCTCAAGCGCTCGGTACGCTGCAGCAGGTCCAGCACGCGCCGCACGGGGAAGAGCCCTTCGAGGGGCCTCTGCGCGGCCACCGCTCCCGGCAGGTTCGAGCTCGCCTCCTCAGTCGCCATCGGTATCGATGCACTTTCGGGAGACTCGGACGATTTGCGTATCAGCGAGCGAACACACTGAAACGAATTTGTTTGCTAGCCAATCGATGGACTTGAATGATCGCAGCGAATTAGTTTCCCCCTAATACAATCATCACGTGAAAGGAAAAGGAATACGCTCCCTTCAATACAGTACACGATCGAATGGTTTCCACGAAATCTAGTTTTTGTAGAGAGAGCTCACTTTTTTCACTATGAATGGCACAATCCGGTAGAAAAAAGTCGCGGTGCACCTGGTATCATCGCTGCAGCCAGGATGGACGACGGGCGAGCTGGAGACCCGCCTCCGGAGCCCAGGGCCATGACGTACCGCGAGCTGCTGGCGACGCGCGTGCTGTCCGTCGACGCGTACTGGCAGGAGCTTCGCGAGCCGAGTCGGCGCTCGCCGCAAGAGATCCCCGTGCCGCTCTGGCCAGGCGAGAGTCTGCAGCAGTACGAGCGCGAGTTCGGGCGCTGGCTGGTGGAGCGCCGACTGTCGCTGGACGCCATGCGCGGGGACCCCGTGGCCGAGCGCCACTACCGACTGCAGTTCGCACAGACGCGAGTGGCGAGACCCAGCAGCAATGCGCAGCAGAGAGCGGCGTCTCCTCAGCATCCTCCTCGCGCCCGGTCTCGGTCTCGGTCTCGGTCTCGGTCTCGGTCTCGGTCTCGGTCTCGGTCTCGGTCTCGGTCGCGGTCTCGGTCGCGCTCCCGGTCTCCTCCCCCCAGACGACGCTTTGTGGGGGTGCAACAGCAGCGGCCGCATCCAGTTCAACGAGAATACATGGAGCACACTTACGAACAGAGACCATATCCAGACAGCGGGCGGGCGCTTGCAGTCAGACAGGCCGCAGATAGGCAGCGTCCCGATCGAAGCTACTCGCGGGAGCGGCCGCAAGTGGTGGCACGCGGGCGCACTGCTGTGCCGGACGTTCCTAAAGCGTACTCCAACTGGCAAGCGCAGAGGAGTGCGGAGCCCCGGCCTCGACTGGATGCTCGAGCACCACCGCCGCGTGATGTCCACCGAGATGGCCAGCGCTGGACCCACTCGCCATCGAGATCGCCTCCGTATTACACTAGCAAACGTGTGTCACCGCAACGTAGTGATAGGTCATCGTCGTCACAGGTCCGTAGATCGGCCTCTCCGCACGACCAAGCCAGGTCGAATGTTGACAACCTTCGCAAGCAGTTGCTGGCAAGACGAGTGATCTCAGTGGAGGCATTCCGCGACGAGATGTACAAACTTCGTAACGGGTTCATACGCGAAGACGAGCTCAAGCGGCCTCATGAAACAATGGTGCGGATCCCCGTCATTCTGTGGCCTGGTGAAACTATGGCGCAGTATACCCAAAAATTTGAGCGCTGGCTGGACTCGCGCAATATGCCGAAGGCGTCGCTACGTCCTAACCCGGCAAGAGAGCGCTCGTTGTGGCATACGTTCGCGTACACGAGGGCGGGAACGTCCGCTTTGGGCGAACCCGCCCATGCGGGTATATCACGATCACCATCTCATATAAGCGAACACTTTCGTTCCAGGTCGCGATCGCGGTCAAGGTCATCGTCTCGCAGCATTCGTAGAAGCTCCGAGAGAGGCCGCCCTCCGATGCCTGTTGCTTCGCAGAGAGAATTTACCTCCAAAGCGATACCCAGTGGCCACTCGCCTCGACGAGGACGATCCGATTCTCCTGAACAATCGCGGCCTCCGCCTTCGTCAGTTGCCCCACCTGAGAATCCTCGCCTATTCAACAACAAGACCCGCAGGCAGTTACTGGAGAGGCGGATTCTAGCGTTAGCCATTTTCCAGAAGGAGGTGGAACAAAATTCCGGGGCCGGATCCGTCAATGGTACTGAGGGCAACACCCTACCTGCCATTCCTGTCCCGCTGCATCCTGGTGAGTCAATGGGGCTTTACGATCATCGTTTTTGGACTTGGTTGAAGGATTACAATGATACGAAGGAGTCACTGCGCAACAAGCCAGCAAGAGAGCGAAGATTTCGAATGGCGTTTGCTTACCTCAGGCTCAACAGGCCACAACCTTCGCCAAATGTCGGAGCTCAACAAGCTCAAGACCTCCCACCAGGTGTCGAGTCTCATAACAAGATACCTCTCGGTGTTTTGAAGTCTGCACGGGCCCGTTTAGCTGCCAATTCAAAGAGACCAGCTGCTGACGACAGCGAGCGGCAGTCTCTACCCCGGAGTGAACAGCCCGCCAACAAGCGCGCAAGGACAGATGTGGGAGGAAGGACGCGCGTATACGTTACAGCTGATTTCCCAACTCGATCGTCGGCCGACCCGGAGCAGAAGAGAAAATCGATGCTGTCTTTGGCATCATATCAAGCATTATCTCGGTCAAGCTTGGTGCAAACAACAAGCTCGGCTTCAGCACGAACCTCAGCTTCGACGGCAGCTAATACGAGCTCAGCGCCAACAGTCATTCCGCTTTCGACAAGAGCTGTGGCTACACCTTCTTCTGTTCATCTCTCAACATCATCAGAGGCAAGGACAATCAGTGGCCGGCTGCCATCAAGCTCAACGATAGTCTCACCCCAGAGGAAGCCAAGAACAATACTCGCAAAGCCAGCGACGATGGCAATGCCATCCTCAGTTTCAGCCCCAGACCAAAAGACGAAGCTGAGCCCGACGATATCATCACCATCAATAGCCTTGACGAAAATGTCAGCGTCTCGCTCTCAGGAAATGGCAGAAGCAGCTCACAGCCCCGCAAACTTGCGCTTGAGTAATGCAGTGAGCTCCAGCAAAACGGGTAGACCAGTGGAGGCGATACCATCAGGGTTTAACCACGGCAGTACGGCAATCTGGACAGCTACAGGAAAACGGTTGAAGCCAGAAGCATCGCGCCTGTTGCTACCACGTATGCCGTGGAGTGGGCGTATACCACCTTTGGCCGCATCTACTTCAGCACCAGACCCAGTTGCGAAGCAGTCACCATCATCCATGGCAACGTCTTTCGCAGCACCAGCAGCACCAACGGCATCAGAGGCAACAATACCAGCAACTGCGCCAAGTCAAGCAGCACCGAGCACAGACGCGTCTGGGGCGATGACCACTCCCACCAAGACAACCCCAACGACCACGAGCGCAGGCGCGTCTACGGTAACAAGTATTCCCGCGAAGGCAACCCGGAGCGTGAATGTCGTTGAAAATGACTCGGCTGATACTGATGCTGCAGTGTCCGAGCCTAATACGACACCAGTCGAGGAGTCTGAGCCCGAGTCGAGCCTAGCTGACGAGTCCGATGAGCACGATGGTGACGTCAGGAACCCGGACGGCTGCTGCTGCACCAAGTGCATGCGCAACTGGGCCAAGACGTTGATGGATCACATGGATCAACTTGAACGGAACGTGGGCGATCTGAAACGTGAGGTCAACAATGGTGCAACTTCTGTGGCAGGATCGTAAATAGGACCACGAATCCTTGTGAAAAAAGAAAGTGTTGCTGTAAAGTCATTTCGGTAAAAGTGAACTCGGACTATACAAGACGAAGGTTATAAACCTTCGTCTTGTTGTCAAATCGCACTTAGTTGAGGCCACGGTCGATACACGCACGGTACCTGATGGCCGATCCTCGTCGGCGCTATGACGCGAGGCAAGACGAGTTCAACACAAGAGGCCGCCCATCGCGTTCTCCACAGCGGTGGGCCGGTCTCCATCCCCCAATGCAGCTGGACGATACGCCCCCAGATCCCAGTCGTCTTCACGCTGACGTTCGCCTCCCCGTTACCGAAACAGATCCTCGTCGCCGCCTCCACGAGGGGAAATGTCACCACGTCAGTAGTAATAGCCAGCACATTACACCGGCAGTTTTTTGTCTTAGCTTTATTTAACAAGGAGAATAGGGCTAACCGTTTCTAATGCAATGCTACGACTTTGACGACACAACCTCTCGACCACCTTAGGACGAGAGAAAGCGCCACCACTTCAGAAAGTAGTTTTAA